>JARHVA010004040.1:1582500-1723375 GCA_037957365.1 Torreya grandis
ATGATTTAAATTTGCTTTATTTTGACTTATTCTATCAAAGGTGTTTTGATCATCATTTATGACTTTTAGAATATGGTCTTAAACCTTTATATTTATGACACTTTAGATTTTTCCTGGGGGAGGGTCCAATGATGTATGCTCTTGTTCATCCCTATAGAGGGAGGTGATTAAATTATCATTGATAAGAAGAAAAAGATTTATGATGGATGAAGGTGGTGGAGATGATAAGATGAGGTTAATGAGTGGTGATGGGGTAATATGGTTCTCATATGGGTTCTTAAGAGACCCAGTTTCCACATTTGAGAAAACCTCCTCAAAATAAACAAAAATATCACTAAGGATTATTATAAGACACATATTTGATGCATGATTAGATTCATTCTAACAATCTTCAACAAATAAATCTTGCAATAACTCTATTATGACTTCATCATCTTAATTAGGATAAAAAGATATTCTTAGTGATTTATTAATATCCAAATTGGATGTATATTTAAAAGGTCATGCATAGTCATCATCTATTGCAATATCTATGAGGGATGATATTTATTATAAGGAATTTGATTCAAATACTATTGTTGGACATGATTCTGATGCAGATAAGACTTATGTTGACTCTTATGTTGACTTTGACATACATGATGTGATGTTGATGGTATAAGATTCATTGTTTGCATGTGACCTCTCAATGTGGTGTCTTTGACATGATGGATGAGAGGGAAATAATGGAAGGATAATGGATTCACCAAAGATAGGTCCATGGAAGAAAGACTCATTAGAAGATGGAGGATTAGGTTCATGGGGAATAGATTCATATTTTATGGAAGATTTATCAAATATAGGGGGACAATAGAAGATGGATATTGTATCTTGACCTTGGCTTGGAAAGGGAAGGGCTTGATCATGATCAGAAATGGAATCTTAGTATTCTTGTTATTATTCACCTAGTGATTAGGTGGTGTGAACACTAGGAGTTGAATGATGTGGATAGGTGTAGACTAGAGACATTGTCAAGTGGATAGGGTTAAAGTCTATAGGATGTGTAGGGCTCATATTAAGGAGGTGAGAAAGGAACACATATCTATTGGCTATGAGGCATTTTTAAATCAAGGTACTTGATTTTTTTAAGATGCCATGGAATAATACAAGATGAATTATGGATGATGTGTTTCACCAACCCTAAGTAGTAGGTATGAGGGATTGAATGGAAAAACTAAGGGATGAAGATGGGATGTGTGGAACAAATTTGGAAAAAGTTTTGTTATGATTTAACCTCATGTTTGATTATATATTTTGGAGGTGATGTGATGGGATAAGATAATATTTAAGTAGACCAATTTAGGACATGAGCTAGACTTCGATGATTTAGATTGGAATAGACTAGGTGAGCTACATTAAGCTCTAAGATTTGATGTGGGGATAGACTAGCCCAAGAGACTAAATTTAACTAGGGATTTATTTAATTAAGACTAGCTCAAGACTAATATGATTCACTTAAATAGGATGAGATTTTTAGATTAATAAACTGATAGGATTGTGATTATGAATCAATCTTGATTTGAAATAAGCAAGCTTAGAATCAAGACCTTAATGTTGAAAGGGTTTGTTTGCCAATATGGATTAGGATCAAAGTATGACTACAAACATGATAATAAGACTAGTATATAAAAGGGGATGAGTTGGGTTATGTTTAGGACTAGGTTTATAGGATGGTGGATAACGTGATTAGGATAGACAAGTTTAAGAAAAGTGACCTAGTTTTGACTAAGGTAAGTTTTGTGATGGATAATATAGTTTGGACCAAGACTCTAAGTATGTGTAAGATAAAGTAACATGAAAGGACTAGGATGTGACCAATATTAGTTATAAACAAGGTGGATAAGTGATAAATATGATTCTAGAGATGATTAATGAGGTTGAACTATGATAATATGTGATGGAAGGATGACAAGAATTGATTAAGGTAAGGGATGGGGTGTAACTAGTGTTAAGTACTAGACTAGGACAAGATAATATAAGCTTAAAAGGATATAGAAAAATTTACAAAGAAAATATGTTCAAGAGGATGTGGTCAAAGATGTAAAATTATACATAAAATAATAAAAATTGCTAAGTAGGTTTGTATTTACTTGGGTAAGAGGTTGACTTGGCTTTCAAACCAATCTAGTCTAGCACAACACTCACCAAATCAAGTAAACCACAAACCTATCACTTGTAAACTAGTTTTGGGTGTGTAACTTGATGACTACAATATCTAATGGATTCATAGGTTAGGTCATAGGCTAATGACCTATTAAAAAATATCCTAAACCCTCTCAACCCTTTTTGCACATGACAGTCACTTACAAGTTGATACTGACTATGGAAACAAGTTGTCTCTTATGGATGATGGTCCTATGCTAGGGTAATTGGGCTCTCTAGGGGATTCCCTAATATACACTAGGTATAGTGGGGACCAAGACTATGTAGGGTGTTGTCTATTGACTAGTTCAAAGAATTAACTCTTCTCATTCATGAATGACCTATATGGGGTTAAATGCTTAGCCTAATGATAATTATCCCTGATATTTATACTCTACTAAAATATGGAGTGTGTATCAGTCCATGGTGGTGAAATCCATGGAAGAATATGGAAAGTGCGTGGGTGTCAATTACACATAATGTTTCCCTTTAAAAAAATAAAAGGGTTTATTAGTGGTTTTTAATCCTCCAAGAATCATTGTAAGGATGAAAGGAAGAGAGCATACACCACTATATCCCTTGGGTGACATGCAAGAAAACAACAAGATTTATTAACTGATTAATTTATATGTGATATATATAAAATATATACAAGATATTTACAATATGATTTATCAAAATGACAAAATATCTTTGAAAAGTGATCTGTGAGACAAGTGATTAGTAGTTTCAATTGGAAATATCCAAGGGGAAACCTCCAAGATAAGAATTTAGACAAAAATATGAATTTTAAGATAAGATGTTACCAATATAAAATAGTGACTAGGCTCACCCCTGTGAGAAATAAAATGTTAGTCCAATAAGCCTTAATAAGAACTATTGAAAAAAATTATGATTTGGATTTATATATTTTTTGGATTAGGGGGATACAAAATAGGGGTTTGGGATTTCATTCCCTTGTGGGTTCAAGGGGAAGATCCCATTATAGGGTCAAGGGTCAGCACCCCTTTCAAGTGTTGGGGGAAGTTCCCCACAGATTCTTCATATCATGGTATAGGGTGTGGTTGAGGGGCAATGCGCCCAATGCCAAATGTAATTTGGGATTTGCAAAACATTTGGAATGACTCAAAATTCATATAAAATGATCTTAAAAATGCACTCAAGAATGAATAATTTGAATGCAAAAATGAGTGGAAAAGCATAACTAAAGAAGGCAAACCATAGATACATAGTCAGTTCAGTTGAAAATTACTTATAGAGGGCACAAAACCATAGGTTTGAGATATAATAACATGACTAAAAAATGTGGTTTTTCTTACTGTTGATTAACTATGACTGTAACCATACTGTTACTCAAAACCACACATTGCTAAGTAGTACCATAAGTCAATAGGAAAAATTGAGTTGAGATATGAAAATTTGTAATTGTATAAAAAAATAGTAAGTCTAGCAATAGACTAAGATTATTCAATTTTTTTTTCAAAATGATATAGGTATTTACAATATTATTTTAACTAGATGAATATTTTGATTATATTATCAAAACTGATACTTGAATCTACAAAATATTGACTATTAATCAATAACACTTACACACATCTAAGGTATTAAAATAGGTAAATAGAGAGGTGTTTGGATATTTTAGATTGACTTGAACACCCCTTCCTCCTTTGATTAAATGACAAATAAGAGAGATAGATTATTAAAAGACATAATTAGCAATTTGATTTAAAGGTTTTTTTAAAATAAAGATCAATGTAGCCTTTTGTGAAGGTAATACCACAACTTTAGACTAAATATCACAACTAAAAAAATGCATTTTTTAATAACACAACTAGCTAAATGTAGTTACAATACCACAACTAGCTAAATGCAGTTTTACACAAACTACGTAGCTAGTCATAATGGTTAATGGTGAAGTACTGTAGTCAAGGCAAAATCACAACTATTAGGGTCAAAATCACAATTTTATAGCAAAATCACCTTTTTTGAATATGTGGTATTACAAAAGTCAAAAACCTATAAAAAATAATAAGTTGTTAGTAGTCAGAGGAATGATTAGTGAAAAATCACTAATCTTATGGTAAAATTGTAGATGTAATAATATGATTTGCAAAGAAAAATCACTTTTCACCTTTATGTGAAAATGTGATAAAGTTTAGATCCTTTTCTTGATCCAATCAGTCTTACAAACTATCAAAACACTTTTAACTTTCAAGATGGTTAAATTAAAGGGGTTATTCTAGCATGGTCACCAATGTATGATTGTATTTTTGAGTTATGAAGTAAAACTACTATACATAGTAAATTTAACCCAAAACACAAAACATCAAAGGGAGAGATTATGGAAGTAAATTAGAAATAATAATGAAATTCTTACCATTACCTTGATCTTCTTATCCTTTCTCAAATATCTTCAAGCAAATTCTTAATGATTCTTAATTTTACTTGTGGATATCTATGGATAAACTCTAAATTTTGGCATAATGATAGCTTGATCAATGAATTTGATTATAGCATGGATTGTTTGATCATATTGACATGGATATTTTTAAACCCAAAACAAAATACATCAAAGGGAGATATTATGGAAGTAAATTAGAAATAATAAAGAAATTATCACCATTACCTTGATCTTCTTATCCTTTCTCAAATATCTTCAAGCAAATTCTTAATGATTCTTGATTTTACTTGCAGATTTCTATGGATAAACTCTAAATTTTGGCATAATAATAGCTTAATCAATGAATTTGATTATAGCATGGATTGTTTGATCATATTGACATGGATATTTTATGGATTCATCTATTAGTTTAGCCATGGATAAGTGGTTTGTTTAAATAAAGGAGATAGGGAGGATTATAAAAGAATTAAAAATTCCTTAGAAGTATCTAGAATAGAGGCTTCTAGAGATAAAGGGGCTATGTTAGGGAGGATTATGGAATTGAAGAATTATAGAATCCATTAGCAAGTGTTAATGATGATTATAGGGAGGTTAGGTGAGTTTTAGGTGGGATTATAAGGTGATTAGATCATGACTAGGGGAGTAGGATTATAGGAAAGCCTAAGAGTAGGTAGGTAGGTCAGTCATGGGGATTTAAAATTCATAAATATTAGACAAGTGGAATTAGTTAATGGATAATAGGGGATTAGGTGGGTTAATGAAGAAGTGGGGTAGGAATAAGGTTAATGGATGAATAATAATAAAGGGGGATGTTAGATAAATGACTATGAGAATTAATAAGGATGTTTTAGATAAAATTAGATGTGATTAGTGATCATTAGATGAAATTAACAATGTTAGTGTCAACTAATAATAATATTAGTGATGGTAAATTAAGTGAGATAATTTAGGTCAATATAATTTTCATGATAGTAGTGAAAAGATTTGTGTTATTTATACCAGTCCATAAAAGAACTTCATTTAAGAAATGGCTTTAGCATAGGCCAACTAATCATATTTACCTAAACCAATTTATGAAATAAAAAATCAATAGGATCCTAAAGGTCACTAAATGATCTAGTAATGGGAGGTCTTATTTTTGGAATATATGCTTATAATTGGGCTAAATTTTATGGCTATTGGTTTTGTAGAGGTCTTGGCTGAATGAATGGAGGTGGTGGTTGCTGAATGGGCAGAGGTAAATGGACACCTAGTGTTTACATAATTTATACATGGTATGATTAAATGAACCTATTTACAAAAACATTATTATTATGGTTAAAGAGCTTTGGTATTTCATTATTATTATCCTAAAATATATTTGAAGACGGTATTTAGATAGGGTTTTGATTATGGTTATGGCTTTGGTTTTAGTTCTGTTGGCCTTGATTCTAATTTTGGCTCTAGTTAGAAGAAGATAGTTTGATGATACCTTTATTAGCAAGAGATTTATGATTTTTAATCCATTTCTCAATAAATTATTCAAAATTATGAGCACATTGCAACTCAATATGATAATATATCTCACTATGTAGGCTCCTATTAAATATCATAGTTAATTACTTGTCTAGAAAATTATGAGTGAAATGTCTCACCAATGTTCTCCATCGTTAATAGTAATTAATGAAGATTTCACCATTTTTAAAATTTTTATTAGACCAAGTCCCAACTATAATCTCATGTGTAATATTATAAGACAAATTTTGTACAAACTTCTCAGAAAGGTCATCAAAGTTTGGTATAAAATTCTTTAACAATTTTAGAATCTATTCCAAGGCTTGTCTAGCTAAACTTCTTGGCAAGAGGAGAAGAAAATATGTCACTATATGCCACAATTTGGAAATAAAAATATAATTCCTATATATACTCTTTGGGGTTTCCTTTCCCCTTATATTTTTCAAATTTAGGTGGCTCATAACCCAAAGGAAATGATATTTGAATATAATCCATGTTGAATGGATATGAGCATATTTCATCTAGTTTGAATTTCTTTGTTTGCTTCCCAATTTGGATGTCTTGAATTACATCCTTATTTTAATGTAGCTATTAAGTTATGAATTTAGATGGAATGGCATGTTATTTTTAGGTTTGTGTGGTCAAAGCTGGATTACCTTGACTAGGGTATGAAATAATGGTAAAATATTTGTTGGATTGGTCAGATGACTAGGTATGTGTATTCAAGCATTGGTATTATACTATTGATACATGATATGATTATATTGGAAAAAATTATATTTAGGGTTGGATACATATCCTTGGTTAGAAAATTATGGCTATGGTAATGGAATTTATCTATGTGGAATATGATAATACTTCTATGTTTGGGTGAGAACTTGTTGTCTACTCATTGAACCCTACAAAATGAAGGGAGCACATTTTTGGATAAAACAATGTTGTGGTAGGTGTTTTAATTTAGACCCCTATTGTATGTATAGTACCTATTGAGTGAATGGTAACTATTTTCTAGCACTTGGTACCTATTGTACATTAGAACTTTGCTGTTGGTTAAGCACCTATTATTGATAAGGAAATTGTTGAGGGTTTGGAATTTATTATTATTGACCAACCTACACGTTTTGTTGACCAATATAAACACAATATGGATTAGGAAATACGTGTGACATTTATGGTATATTGGTTAATGCTTGTTATGGCAAAATTTTTATTTCCACTTATTCAAGTGGTGTATTTTTCTACACTTATTAAGGTGGTATGTTGGTCTATTTTTTTGGTTAGTTTCCCCTTGTGCACTTGAAGAAGTAATTGGTTGAGGAGTGGAGGTTTATTGTTTTATTTAGGAAACATGTGTATCTATCCCTTGTTATTTCAAGCCACTTGAGGAATTAGTAAGAGAAATCTGATGCATTTTACTTGATGGTATATTAGACCCATTTTGGTTGACATTGGAATGAACTTGTGTTTTATCCACTATGTTTTATGTGAGGTCTTCTATTTGAGTAATATTTTATTTCATCATAATAAATGTCTCCTACAAGTGTGATTTCCATAAATGGGTATATGTTTTAATTTTCAGAGCTCACAATTTTTGTTTGTGGTCATGTTGAAGGAGATAGATCTATATGTGGCATGTTTTAAACAACCATTGAATTGAAATTTTGAGCTAGGTTAAGGTAATTTGGTATGCTTATTGTACCTATTCCAATTGATCATCCATAGGACCTTTCCCTTTTACAATTACACTTTTTCTCTATTGAGGTATTTTAATTAAAACTTAATTATAATTAGTTTATGTCTATTCTAACTATTGGTTATGAGGCACATTACTAGGTGTTTTGATCAAAATAGACATACTTTCATGTAGGAAGTTTGGTGGTAATTTGACTCCTACTTCTACTACCCTGACTAGAATTTCATCTTTGTTTTCTAGAAAATGGTGATCAAACAAGTATGGATCGTAACTTGTCTATGTTGGTGTTGTTATGTAGTAGGGATATTGTTCTTGACTTTATTTAATGATAGGCATCACTTGCGTAAGGTACTATGTCATTTAATCTTACTCTTCGATTGAGGATGATGCATTCCCAAAGTATTATGCTAGTGGGGGTCACCTTTTTTATACATATGGAACATTATAATATGGATAGGGATTCATCTCATATGATATATCATCACCAAATAACTCTTGAATAAAGGGGTCATTAGTAACAAAGTGTTCATAGTATGGATTGTACATAGTCTTGCTACGTGTATAACAAGGCATGTTTGAATCTATAACTAGGTCTCTTGAAAAAAAAATGTTTAAAGTTAGAAAATGACCAAGGTCTGAGACAAACAACCTTTGGCTCTATAAAATAGGTCCAAAGGATAAAATGTCTAATCTAGGTATATGGCAAGGGTAGAATAAAATTATGAAACTAGTTTAACAAAGGTACTAATTTTCCCAAAGGTGGTTATAATTAGTGGCAAAGGTATCTAGACAAGGTAGAATAACTATGAACTAGGTCAAAAGTAAATAATGATTTTCCTAAAGGTAATCATAATTGTTAGCATGGAAAACATTGCTAGAATTGGAAATAAAGATCGATATAAAACAAGAACTCAAAATCAATATAAATCTAAGGTAATTGGATTGGATAAAATTAGTAAATGATTTATAAATTAACCTAATTATAAGGTAATTGGCTTGGAAATATACTCATTAATTGGCTCATAAAAGACTCAATATTTGGATTATAAAACACTCTTTGACAAATAGAACTATGAAATTTCAAATCTCAACACAATAAAACCTTAAACATAGCACATGGAAAAAAAATATTGGAATAAAGGATGATAAAACAAGGCACACAGCCATAAACATATACTAAGTCTACACAAGGGGTATTTAGACCAAATAAGAAATCAATCTAAACATCATAATCCGAATTCAAAAGGTAAACCACCTAAGCCCAAATTAGATTAGGCTTTGGCATAAAATTGATTAGTTTAGTATTTGAACTTCATAATATTAAATTTTAAATCCAATATAAAAGATTCATATTTTATAAGGCAAATAAGATAGAAAAATATAGGTAGCATAACCATGCATTTTGAAAAAAAAGGTATAAATGGTTTTGGAATTTTATTTTAAATAAGGCAAGGTTTTTGAATAATTATAGGTATTATAACAACACTCTTTCAAATAAATGGTAAAAAAATATGGTTATTGGAGAAACTCCATATTAAATGTTTGAAACAAAATAAGCAACATAACAACACCCTATTTAATAAGTGATATACAAAGATGACTTTGGAATAAAATCAAAGGAAAATGTTTGAAATAAAATGGGTAGAGTAACACCTCTTAGCGTAAAGTGGTGTGAAAACATGTGAAGGTTTGACTCATTTTTATTTGACAAATAAATAATCAATTTTAGACCTAAACACACATGTAAATAAAAGAAAATAGAAAAATTACAGAGTGCACATCTTATCCTTAAATTGACAAGGTGTGTGTAGCTTCTACCAATGTTTCTAATGATATACCAATGCTCAAATAAAATTAAGTATCAATCCAAAAATTAAAGAGCACATGTATGTAGAGTTTTTAATCTCCCTCTATCTCTCATCCATTCATACATAGAACAAACATAGAGTGTGAATCACTCACCATTTGGTAAGATATTATGCTGTAAAGAGGGATTGACTAAAATATATATGTTTTGAAATGATTAAAATGGTCCTAAGCATAGATAACATAATGGTGATATTATTGGTACCAATATCCCCCCATTCTTTTTTGTCTTATTTCTTCTACTTTGCATGAATGGGGCCCTTGTTAATATTTTAAATTATTCATATCTTGACATGGTTTACATGGTATTGTTATTTCTTGAATTGGGATATCATCCATCTACAAAGAGAATGGGTCCTTACTTGGTTAATTATGCTTTGTTAATTAAACCTACTGATGATAAATCTTGAATGACAAATTTTAGGTTTCATAGAGGAAGGAAGGGTTCTAGAGCAAGAAACCCTAGGGGTTTGAATTTAAATCTTCATGGGAAATTTGGTGGGAATTTTTCCTTTCAAAAGACCCTAAGTATAAAATCATGAATAAAATCCCTTTATGGTTTTACCCTTTTAAATTCCCCTAAATTTTTAAAAAATTATGTCCTCAAGCCTTCATGTTTATTCAACATTAGTAATGATTAAATGATCTTAAAAGGCTTTAGCTAAAATCCATGTGTCAAGTTCTAATGCTATATCTCAGCTTAGATGCAGATCAATGGTTCACATTCACTCAGAAGCCTAATCCAACGGTGTGAGTTCCTCCTAAGACAAACTACAGGCTAAACACCACTCATTACAAAAGTTTCCATGATATTTATTTTGATGATCTCGCTCCAATCATTTGACATTCACAAGGATGTCTTTGATGTTAATGAGGCCTTCAAAATAAGCCCCATCCAAAATTTTATTTTTAATCTAGAAGGGGACTTTCTAAACATTAAAACTTAAGTTTATCACATTTAAACTTGGGTCATAGTGTTTTTTAAATAATATTAATGTAGAAATTAGTATTGTGGCCCAAGCCTATATATATTATGAACTAACTTAATGTTCATGCATATTCTAAGATCTGACAACCCACATTCATCCTTAGACCCTAATCCAAGGGTGTGATATCAAAAGGCTTGCTAAAGGTTAGACCAATCAGAAATAACCTCACAGATCATGATCAATGGTTCACCTTTCATTACCAAACCTGATCTAATGGCCTATGTTAACCCAATAGTCCTAAGAGCACAAAAAATATGATACGTGGCATGTTGCCATTTGGCTAAAGGAACAGCATGATCTTAAATTTGATAGCCAAGCTCCTATCATTTGATGTTCATGATCATGTCTTTGAGATTAGCGTGAATGTCAAATTTAAACATGGACAACCTATCAACCAATCAACTTTGACCTCACCAATCATGATCAATATCTCTTGCTCAATTGCTAATCCTAATCTAATGACATGAAGTAGAGGTAGAATTTTCAAATCAAGACTTCAAATCTTGATGACTCAACACCTAGATAAACTACATCTAGTCTTTTCTTGAAGAATCTATAACTTACCACTTGGCATCACTTGATCATTGATTACTCAAACATTCAATCAAAGTAGAAATCCAAGATCTTAATCAAAGGCTTATGTTCATCCTTAGATCTTGATCCAATGGAGAAAAATGAAAGGGCATTATTTAAAAATAAATGACTAGTTGAAAAGAAAACTCCCATTGAATGCCATGGAAACATGCTCAAGGAGGTCCATGTACGCACCATGTAAGCACTAAAAGGAAATCTCAAGATATGACACATCTAAAAAAGATAAAATTTTCATAAGTGGAACCATCCATAAGATTTGAGGCATGAGTACATTTATGAAAGACATCACCTTCACCATTAAATCCTTAGAAGCCCTCATATAATAACTTAAAGTCTTGAAACTTGACTAATTAAGGACCTAATTACATCAACCAAGCTCCATCCTGAACATCAAGGCTAGTCATATTCCAAGATAATTAAGATCATGGAAGTGATAAGCCAATAGTGGAAGGAAGAGATCAACTTGTGTCTATCTATAGACCATGAAGTAATATGATTTAGGGACACTAAGTTAGATACAAGGGCATTGGCCAATGGAATGAGGAATTGGTGAGAGATTTTCTTCACCATTGTAGAGTTGCAGCCTTTTTCATCTAGCAAGCAAAAGCTGGTAGTCACCAAAAGGAAGTTTGAGGACCTAGTTACAATTAAAATGACATGTCTTCATTAGAATGCTACTAAGCAAGAGGAACTACCCTATATTGACATATTTACACCCTTGTTTGGAGATTATAGGATTGATAATGACTAGATTATTGATGAAGGAAAGTCAAAGAGGATTGCTTATGCTGCCCCAATAGCCTTTGAAGGCTACTATAAACTTCCCAAATCCCATATTGACTTCCCCTCCATAAAAGAGTGGACTACCTAGCATAATTTGGATGTCATCTTGAGACATGGTTAATCCAAAGGACTCATGCAGCTAGAAATCATGATTGTATAATACCCGTTATCTAATTTAGGGAAGGTATAAGAATCATTATGACTTTACTAAATAGAGATTTTGGAGTAGCCACCACCACCTATGTTGACCCTAGGTGGGTGTCTTATGTATACATCATGGTTGAATAAAACTTGACTCCACCTATTAGGTATATAATTAGTATCCACTGAAGAAGGTAATTTTATGACATTAATAAGAAGACACTTCAACATTTCACCATGATGTCCTATCTACTATACTCAATGATGGGATCTGCCCATATTATTGGTATTAAGAATTGGTCCTCCCATAGTAGAATCACCATCTCACATCATTAGTCCAAGATTTATGTCCTAAAGTATATGGATCATATGCAATTCAACTGTGACTATATATATCCCATAGTATTCTAGAGCATCATAGGATATCCCATGCCCAGGGTGCACCCTCTTGTTAAAAGATATGTTGATCTCATGGGAGACATTTGGTTTTATCTAAACTGTACCAACCTCAAGATTGAGGGCATCATGACCCAACCATTTAGGTTGCATATTTATGTTCCCCTTATGTTGGCTAAACAAGAAATTACATACCAAATTTCCCATAGAACTAATAACACTTGTAGAGAGAAGAGGAAGGACATTCTACATCCCTTGCCATTTTTTATTGGGAGAGCCTTGATCAGGGACTGAAAGAAATTGGACATTGTGTCTAGATAGAGGGATGACTTCTACTTTCATAAGGATGATCTAAAACAATGGGACCCAAACAAAAAATTTATCTATCATTTACAATCAAGACAACTAACCAATGTGGCTTATGAGCACATGGTTGGTCCTTATGACCATTTATTTAGTAAATCCAAAAACTTTGAAGAGGTCATTGCTATATGCAAATAACATGGTTTCAAGCTTGAGCATAGATTTCAAGGGAGGATAAACTAGCTGGAGAAAGATGGTAAGTGAATCCATTATAGTATCATTTGTTTCCCTCCACTTCAAGTGCACCTCCAAGTCAGCCACCACAACCAACACTCTAAATTCTAGAAATAGGTAAAAGAAGGCTAAAAGAAAGGCTAGGTGAAGGCCCTTCATCATCAACCCAACCTATAGGACTATCTCCCCTAGTAGAGCACATTGATATGGTTTCTTTAGAACCATATGAAATGGTGGATGAGTTCTTCAAGGAACTTGCATAAACCTATGAATCTAACCAAGAAGGTGAGGAAGCCACAACTAAAATGGATCAAATTGAAGGACCTCAAATAGGTGAGGAAGAAAAGGGGAGAGAAGTGGCATTAGACTTGGTACTTGTCACTCATAATAAGAGATAAGTTGAGATGGTTCTTTTTCTTAGGTCCTCTAAAATACCAAAGGTAACATGGACCCATCCCACTAGTGAATTTAACTTATTTAGCAATGAATTCCTAATACATGTACCTATTATCCTAAAATAGTTCATATATGTTAAATTCCAAAAGGTTACATCCCACTCTCATTCATGGGAGATCACCAACACTCTAGGTATGGACACCTATGATAATATTAAACCTTGGATCATTGAGCTCATGAAGGAGAAAGAAGAGAGGAGAAGTATTGAGGTTATAAGAGAAAGTGGTAGGAGGTTGAAGGATTGAGTATCAATTAGAGCTAGTATTGAAACCTCAAAAGTATCCAAACTCTCTGAACCTATAGTCATAGTGTATTTCAATCTAGATACATCAAGGTTTGTGAGAATAGTAACAAGGAAAACCACAATTGGCAGTGAGGAATTCACACTACAGAGAGTGCAAAATTTTGTTGACCTAACACCTATCTAAAGACAAGTAGAAAGAGAACATCCCATCCATCAAGAGGATGTGGTAAGTTTGGTGGTAGCCTAATCAGCTATGACCTTAGCTATAATCTAGGGGATGTAGTAGAGGATCACTGATCTGGAGAACTATAAGAAAGACTTGGAAGCATTGGGTACATTTTTAATCCTTGAATATATAGTAACATTGTTGAATAAGTCCTTTTTAGACATTTTTAAATGTTTGAAGGCCCTAAAATCTAGGTCAAATATTTTATCCCACAAGATTGGGAGGGCATAGACATTGGTCACCCAATGGAAAAATTCTAGAGATCAGGCAACTAAATTGATTAATTTCTATAACACTAAGTAGGCCTAGGGTATTCAGATCATCAATTGAAACACTTGCATGCCCTCGTAGGAGTCATTGAAGATGGCATATTGGACCTAAACAACTGGTGTGATAATTCCAATAACATTTTAAAAGAAGACAAAAGCTTGATGGAAAGGATGGAGAAGCTCTTAAAGGACCTGTTGGAAAAACCATCCAAGACCAATGCCACAAGCTTGATGGAGGATGAGGATTTTAGGATAGGGGTTAGTCTCCACATTTAGAGCATTAAAGGCAATTAGAGCTAGCATACCAAGGATAACTAGAAGGTCCTTATTATCATCATCACATTTTAAAAGTTGATTGCATAGGTCCAATGCATCCAGGAACTCAAGGCCAAGGGTGACAAGGAATTTGACACATTGGCACATCAAGAAGAGGATTTTTTGATGAAGCCTACTATACATTTTTATCTCATTAATGAATAATACACTAAGGCAAAAAACATCCTCTTATAGTAACTTAAGGGTCCTACTAATGTAGCATAAAAGAATATTGTTTTTTAAAATGTATGTTATTTTATTAGCATACATTTATCCTTTTTCAAGATTGGCATGAATAACCTTTTGTATTATATATTTTTATTAAGGACATCTATCCTTAGCTTACATGTGGGTATTTTGGAAGAATTAACTAGTAAACCAACTTTTTTCCCTAAAAATAGGCAAGGATTACCATTTTGTAAGAGAGGGACTCTGAGTAATTTGTATACAAAAGAATACTTAATACAACTTGGAATTCTGAAAAGATTGTCTGGATAGTTTGTTAAAAGACAATGTTGTCTCTTAATTGCATGTTATTTTCTTAAATTTGAATGGTTCTCTACATTTTCAGCTACATTTTCTATAATAGGGCTATTAATTTTTACTAGTACTAGATTAACTAAAAATATCTTAAGTATACTTCATTTTATTTACTCTCCATTTGGATGTGCAAATTCTATTCAGGTTATAGTAGCAAACTTTTAAAGTAAACTTGGTTCTTACTTGTGGTTTATATATGTTATTTGAAGCTTGCCTAGTTTGTGATGCATTATAAGTTTATACTATTTTACACCATAAATTGGTTCATGTATGCTCAAAGAAATTAGAATTTTGTCATAATATTCAAGATGGAAATCTGCAATCATGTTCTTTTTTCTGCCTTACCCTTCCTTTTTCTATTTTCTTTATCAAAACTCACCTAGTTTAAAGATCATTGTTAATATCCATTTAGATTAACTTATAGGCTTATATTATCATAAATATCAGGACCTTGATGGATTCCAACCACCAAATAAAACAAATATTGTGGACAACTTTCACACTCTACTTCTATTTCACCACAGACATCCCCAAATTGTCACAAACTGCAATTCATGCGTTAGATTTTCATAACCCTAAAATGAGAAGTGTTCGTCAACACCAAGAGAACCTATGAGGTAATTAGAAGCATTAATAACATAAGTTCCATTGGCACTAGAAGGATGTCCTTCTTGATCAATTGAAATAATTCCTATATTAAATATAAAGGATTCTTAACCCTTATGAGTGAATTCTCACTCTAAGTGCAAATATCCTTGATCTAGGTGATTTCTCACATGTATTTGTGCTTTTTTAGGAAAAAATATTAGTTATCTACAAAGAAATAGTTATGTTTTGGTAAAGGTAGATTTATGATTTAAGAATTCATAGTATTTGAATTTAGAATGGTTTAGTTTGGTTGAAGATTGACCATTATTAGTGAATCTTGGGTTAATTTTAGTCATATGTTACAAAGAATGGCCATCTTTACATAATTTAGCACATATTTGAGCTTACTTATTCAAATATCAATGTCCTTTGTCCCTTTATGAGAAAATATTTAATAAAATAGGCTTAGTGTGTATATTGATTGTAGTTCTTTGAGAATATAACTTGTTACACCATATTTTAAATAAGATCCTTAATCTTCAAGCTGGAATTGCTTGAGCTAGAGACTCACAGGAAAACTAGGAAGGATAGAGGAAGGCATAAACATTCTAATTCTACCATATTCACCCTTCTAAGGGGTTCTTGTGTTTAATTTTCACCTAGATATGACATGGATTGGAAGTTCCCCCATCAATGTACCAGGTGTAGTTCATGACTTACCTCCTAATCCTAAAAATTACTTATTAGTATTTAGTCCAACTAGTGTCACAACTATAGAAGAACTTTTTAAAGCTTTTAATGCTACCTTAAGGTTATTAAATGTCATCCATGAAGATGTAGCTTGAAGATTATTTCCTTTTACATTCAAAGATGTTGCATATGAATGGTTCCTCAATTTGCCTAATAATTGTATTACCTCATATAATAACTTTGACACTTTTCAATTGATTAATTTGGAAAAATCATAAGCCCCTATGTCATCTATAACTAATTTACAACCATTAAGAGAGATACAAATGAACCTATTATATCCTTTAATGCTAAGTTCCAAAAGATGTTTAGTTAGACCATGACTCCCTACAAACCTAATGAGGCTTTAGATTTAGATGTTTATAAAGATGCTTTTGACCCTATGACTTCTATGTTTATTAATAGTGATATCCCAACTATCAACACACTAGCTCAAGCTTATTCTGAAGTAGTGGTTATTAGTGACCAAATGCAACCTTAAGGACATATGGCTTATTCTATCGCAAATGTTAACCCTCAAATTCCTACATTAAACCTTTTCCCAAATAATAACCAAAATGCTCTAGCATTAAACCAATTCCTTACTTTGAATGTATTACCTACCAGCCATGTTACCGCTAATCAGAACTTAGGTTTCTTGAGTCATCAAGTTACTAATGGATTTCACACCAATGACCAAAAGGATTTAGTACTAGTTAATGGTACTAATAAGGACCAAGTCCAAAATTATGATACCCCAAAGAATGAAAATTAATATATACTAAAGATGGTCTAGAAGATCAACATAGATCTTTTGCAATTGAAAAAACAAGTTGGCCATGCTAGTGACAACTTTGGGAGTAACTTCACTTTAAAAAAGTTCAATAGGCATGGAAATAGATTTCAGAATGATAGTTTCTACAATAATAAAGTTAATGATCTTTCCTCTAGAAAAAAGACTATGGACATCAATCTCACTAATATTTCTTTACCAGACTATTATAGAGTGCATGCTACCTCTAAACATGGTGAGATTAACTATATTGAATTTTGTAAGGCCTTTGAAGCTTTCTAGGAAGAACTTGATACCTTAGTCCTAAATAGAGATACTAATACAAGTCCTTTTGGATCCTAGATATCTCACCAAGTGCACATGGTAGAGATATATTAATTCCATTTCCAAGAGGATAACGAGCCTAAGAATATCCCTGAAGAGATTCAAGCATTCCAATAATTTTTGAAGATGTACCCTCTGAGAAATAGGGAACAAAATCAGCCATTGACTACTTCCACTCCCCCTAAAAATTATGGGACCCCTATGGATACTACATCAAGGAATGATCCTAAACCACCTAAGGGAAGTTCTTCTACATCTACTATTGAACCTTCATGCAAAACTAGTTACATCATTATAGAAGATATGAAAAGGATCAAAGCCAATATTACTCTACATGAGCTAACTCAGATTACAAAACAAAGATATTTACTCTTGGAATCATTATCCAAGAAACCTGTGAGAATCCCTAAGGGTGATAGTGATAATATAAATACGTAAATAACCAAAGTAGAGTCCCCACCATTCTTACTTACAATTAGGGTATTTGGGAAGAATGTCCATAATTGTCTTTTAGATTCAAGAGCCTTAACCAACATTATACCTGTCAAAATATGTGAAAAACTTGGGTTAACCTCAATCAAGTATAATAAGGTGCTTACTCAATTGGATAAATATAGAGTTAAAGTCATTAGGGAAATATTAAATGTACATATACAACTAGCTAGTGAACCAAGGGTTCAACAATTTATTGATATCCAAGTGGTTGATATTCCCAATGCTTATGTGTTACTCTTAAGTAGAGAATAGATTAAGGCCTTGAATGGTTATATGTCAATTGATTATTCTCACTTATGGTTTCCTTGGAAAGGTGTCCCAAATTAGATAAGGGTAGAAAGAGAACCTAGGATGAGACACATGATAATAGACCACAATTCTGTCAATAAAAAGATAAACTTCCTAGATTCTAATTTAGGAGTTTTTACCCTAAAAGTTATAGAGGAGCCTTGCTAAAAAATTCCACCTCCAATTCCTGGTTTATGGAAGTTGTATGTGGATGGTGTTAGGTGTAAATTAGGATTAGGAGCTGCTATTGTATTGATAAAACCTAAAGAAAAACATTGTCATGCTTCTTATAAGTTACATTTATCATGCACTAATAATTTAGCTTAGTATGAAGCTCTTATCTTGGGATTACAATTTGCTATTAAACATAAAGTTGAGGAACTCATTATCTATGGAGATTCTGAGTTGGTGGTCAACCAAGGAAAAAGCAAATACTAATACAAGCTATCTTACCTCAAGAGATACAAGTTCAGAGTTTAGTATTTGATGGATTTTTTTGATTCTCTCAACATCTTATCTATTCCTAGGGAAGAAAATAAAGATAACGATGAGTTTTCCTCTATTGTGACTAATCTCGTGCCTAATCATGGTTCCCCTAACATCAGTATTGAACTAGTACCATGTCCCTCAATCCCTAAAAACATAAATCACTTTAAAGTTTTCAATGATGACCAACAAATTATGGATTTCTTGACTAATTATAGAACCTTCAAAACTCACATCATCGATGAAACTGACAAAATTTCTCTTAAAAAGGAGATTAATGGTAAAATCATCCAACTAAGTGACAATAAGATACCTAAAGGGATGATTTCATTAGAAAGGCTATTTGATCATGACAAGATTGTGGAGACACCTATGGTACCTAGAGAAAATGGTAAAGACTATCAGGTGGTATATCTTGGTTCACATGATTAACCCCAACATGTGAATATAGGAAAGGGTTGTAATAAATGGAAAATATAAAATCTAGAGAGCTACTTATAAAATATAAGGATGTCATTACTTGCTTCTATGAAGATCTAAAACTATTTGACCCAAGGGTTATTATTCAGACTATTCCCCTTAAAGAAAATTGTAAACCCTTTCGATAAAAGCAAAGACCTCTCAATCCTATCTTAGAACCCATGATCTTTAGGGAAGTTAAGAAACTGCTAGATGCAAGGATTGTGTTGCCTATTAGGTATTCCGCTTGGGTTGTAAACTTGGTCCTAGTCAGAAAAAAAAATGGGGAAATAAGATTATGCATAAACTTTATAAATCTAAATAGATTATCTAAAAAGGACAATTACCCCTTGCCTTCACTTAACCAAGTCATCTAGGTTATTTTAGGATCTACCATGATGTCTTTTTTGGATGAATTTTCTAGATATAACCAAGTGCTTGTTACTCCAAAAGATAGGATGAAAATAACTTTCACTACTAAATGGGGAGCATATGCCTATAAAAGAATACCATTTAGATTAATTAATATATGGGCCACCTTTCAGAGGGGCATGGACCATGCTTTCCAAGGTCTTGTGGGCAAGTGCATCATCATTTACATGGATGTTCTTATATTTTTCTCCAAGAATAGGGAGAAGCACTTTATGCACCTACAACAAATATTTGAAAGATGCAAGAGGTATAGAATATCCCTCAACCCCAAGAAAAGTATCTTCTATGTCACTAAAGGAAAATTATAGGGCACACCATTACTAAGGATGGGATTTCCATATATCCTAAGAGAGTGGAAGCCATCTCACAAATTGAGCTACCCAATAACCAAAAAGAGATGAAATCATTCTTTGGTAAAATTAACTTCATGAGGAAGTTTATCTTAGGATTTGATAAAATTATCAAACCTCTGAATGATATGCTTAATAAATATGCTAAAATTTCTTAGGATGAATTAAAAAAAGCCTTTGCTGACATAAAAAGGGCAATCATTCAAGCCCTAGTCTTGATAGGTCCTGACTTGTCCAAGGACTTTTACTTGTATTCATTTGCCTTGACCACACCATAGAGACTATGTTAACTCAAAATTTTGATGGGAATGACCATCCTATAAATTTCATGAGCACTAACTTCAAAAATGTAGAGGTAAACTATTCCATGATTAATAAACAAGCCTATGCATTGGTAAAGGTAGTAAAAAAGTTTAGACACTACATCCTTAGAAATAAGGTACATGCCATCTTACCTAACCCAACCACAATGCTTATGTTGAGCTAGAATGATCTTAGGGAATGAAGGGGCAAATGGATGTTACTCATAAAGGAGTATGATATTGAAACGAAGATTGCCAAACTAGTGAAATGTTAGGGCTTAGTCCAGATGATAGACAATACCAATCCTAAACACTATATCATGCAAGTTGAGTAACATAAATTCAAACCTAATGAGTGGTATGACTCCCTCATCCACTTACTTATCAATGATAATTTAAATTTGGGACTCACCAGAGAGTAGAAGAGAGCATTGAGACTCAAATCAATTCATTACCTCATAAAAAATGGAGTCCTATATAGAAATAACTTTGAAGGAATCTACTTAAGATGTGTGTCTAAAGAAGAGGCTTCTCAAATCATGTCTACTTTTCATGAAAAAATAGGTAGTGGATATCCTTCAAGAAGAACCATAGCTCAAAAAATCCTAAGGGATGGGTGCTATTGGCCCACCATATTCAAGGATGCTCACAAATGTGTGAGAAAATTCCATTCCTACCAAATATTTAGCACAAAAGAAACAAAGGTAGCCATGCCTTTATAACCTGTGAGAATAGACAAAGCTTTCACACAGTGGGGATTAGACTTTGTGGGGGTGATTAATCCCAATTATTTTAAAGGTCACAATTATGTCCTAAATGCTATTGATTATTGCACAAGGTGGACTAAAGATATAGACACCAAACAATGTAGCATAGAGAAAGTGATTAACTTCTTATAAGAAAACATTTACACTAGATTTGGAACCCCAGTTTCCTTGTATGTGATAATGGATCTACATTCATATCCATTAAAATGACTGAATGGGCTTATGATAATGACATCTCTTTGAAGTTTTCCTGTAAACATTATCCTTAATGGAATGGAGTTTTTGAATCTACCAATAATAATCTCATGAAGGCCATCAAAAAGTCTACTATAGACAAGTGTAGAACATGGCACAAACTCCTTAATAATGCATTGTGGGTTGAAAGGATAAGAATTAAAATAGAAACTCAAGGATTAAATATTTTTATTAGTATATGGCTAGGAACCCATCTTTCCTATCACTTTAAAGTTCCCTACGTTCACATTCATGCAAGAATACATGGAAGAAACCCAAAAACATGCTAATTCTAAGCTATTAACATCATTTAGATGGAAGATACTAGAGAAAAGGCATTTACAGATTTTAGTAGACATCAAGCAACTATGAAAAGGTGGTTTGATAAGAGATCCAAAGTGAAAGTTTTTAGACAAGGAGACCTAGTCCTCCTTTGGGACAAGGCATCAGATCCTAAAGGAAAACATGGCAAGTTCACCCCCTTGTGGATTGACCCATAATAAATTGGAGAAATCTTAGGCAATAATACTTTCAAATTCAAAGATATTTAAGGAGTAGAGTTTTATTTTCCCACTAATATATAATATCTAAAGCATCAATTTTTTGTTGTTCCACCAGGGGTCTTCATGGAATAACATTTGTAGGATTACTTAGAGCTAGAGTAAGTAGGATAGTTAGTTTCCTTTCTTATTTTGTTTTCCTGCTTGGTTTGTATATATTTGTTTTCTTATTTTTGTTTGTTCATTATTTTTTATTTGTGTTCTATATTTTTTTATTGGTTGTGTTCCTTTTATTTAATAAATTCTCTTAGACTATCCTGGCTTGGAATTTCTTAAAGTTTATGTACCTCAATTGGGCAGCATGAATTTTACCTAATGAGACCTAAGGCTATAATATATCTTTGTGTTATAATATAGATATTTTCAAAAGACTCACATGAAAATCAATTACCCCTCAAGAATCCAAAACATTACCTAAGACCAAAGTTCTATTGAAAGAAGAATCATGTATGTGGAAGGGGAATTCAAAAAGTTAATGCATATGCATGCTTGCACTTAAAACATATCCTTGTATGAGACTAAGGTTTCAAATATAATGTAATTATCCCAAGACATAATTATTTGAAAAAATTCTTAAACCTGGCTATCCTAGCTCCTAACCTTTGCAAAAAAGAAGAAGAAGAGAGACTTAATGAGAAATCAAAAAATGTAAAGCTAGAGGTGATTCAAGCAATCTCCATCCAGGCTATAGATGCCTAGTTGGTAGTGGAGAAAGGCCATGAGTGGAGCCAAAGGTATCTCTATCAGGGCTATAGATTCCTAGCTAGTAGTAGAGTAATGCCTAAGCCTCACCTAAATTAAGAGAAATTGTTTGTAAGAGAATATCTCAAAATTCTCAAAGTTAAATGTCATGGTCAAAAGGATATGAACTTGGATGTTGTTCCCTAAAATTCTCATGACAAATAGTAAGTGTAATAAAATCACACATATAGCATGCTTAAGCCCTAACATGGGGATTTGAATTCTTCACATTTGAATTTTGTTTCAACCTTGAATTGACTTAATTAATGATATAAGGATCAAATGAGGAAAATGACTTATATGTTGGTTTAAACTAGATTTTCTAGATTCTAACATATTTCTATGTTTCCCTTATGAGTCACTGTTATTGTTGGTACCAACATCCCCCACCCCCTCCCATTATTTTTTCGCTTATTTTTTCTACTTTACATGAATGGGGCCCTTATTAATATTCCAAAGTATTTGTATCCTATCATGGTTTACATGGTATCTAAAAAGAGAATGGGTCCTTGCCTAGTTAATTATGCTTTATTAACTAACGCTATTGATGATAAATTTCAAATGACAAAGTACAGGTTTCATGGAAGAAGGGTTCTAGAGCAAGAAACCCTAGGGTTTTGAATTTAAATCTTCATGACAAATTTAGCAGGAATCTATCCTTTTGAAAGACCCTAAGTCTAAAATCATGACTAAAATATCTTTATGGTTTCCCCCTTTTAAATTCTACTAAATTCATTAAGAATTATGTCCTCGAGCCTTCATGTTTGTTTAACATGATTAATGCTTAAAGGATGCTAAATGGATTTAGCTTGAATCCACATGTCAAGCTCTAATGCTATGTCTTAGCTTGGATATAGATCAAAAGCTCATGTTCACCTAAAAGCCTAATCCAATAGTGTGAGATCCTCCTAAGACAAACTATAGGCTAAACACTACTCATTAAAAAAGTTTCTATGGTATTTATTTTGATGACCTTGCTCCCATTATTTGACATTTAAGAGGATGTCTTTGACGTTAGTGAGGCCTTCAAAATAAGCCCCATCCAAACTTTTTGTTTCTATGCAAAATTGCTTTTCAGATTTAAGAGAAAGAAGAAACTAAAGAGATAATGGTCAAGGCTAGAAGTACCTGATAAAGTCATGCGCACCGAAATCAGACGTTGGAAGATTATCCTCTTTGGCTGTGGAGGAATGACAACTGCGAAAAAAAGGCTAAAACACGGAAAAACGTTAGTCAAGGATATGGTGGGCTATCAGGCGAACACCCGATCCTGAAAGTACGAAGACTTCCTAGAAGGATATCAACCCACTGATAAAAAAGCAAAATATTGGATGAAAGTAGATAATAAAAGATAACATGACAGAAATAAATGACAAAAATAAAGTGCGTACCTGATATGCAGCACTGTTCTACACAGTCACTGGCGTCGGTCTCTGTGGTACCGGCGTCGGTTAGGGAAGGTGCCGGCATCGGTCAAACTGCTGGCATCGGTCGAGGCAGGTTCTGGACAGATTGCAGAAGGCCTGGGAGAGTCGAGACAGGGTTTTAGACAGAGTCGGGACAGGGTCTGATAAGGTCAGGGCAGGGTTTGGACAGAGTCGGGACAGGGTCTGATAAGGTCAGGGCAGGGTTTAGACAGAGTCTGGGGGTTTTAGTCGAGTCTAGACAGAGTTATGGATGTAGATAGTGGGCAGGGATGTAAAGGAGAGATGCAGAACTTGGGTCTATGGTTTGAAGATTTGGGATGACAGAACTGATAAACAAAGAATAATTAAGAAGAAATAAAACAAATGGAGTAAATACTTACCTGCCAGAAGACGTGATGAAAGCCATAGTTAAAGTTCTCTGTGCACTGCCAGATTGAAACAAACGTAGATTGGTTGATGCCGGAGTTGGTTGATCATGAGAGTGTTGATTGCCAGAGTCTGTGGATGTCAGAGTTCACAGGTCGATTGAATGATTGATCGGGTTCGATTGATTAGCAAAAAATGGTTGAATCCAGTTCGGGATGGTTGGCGGAGGCTGATGAAGGCAAGGGACGGTTCGAGAGATGGTTCGACCACCGTTTCGGGAAACCGAACGATAACTGATAACGGATAACGGCAAGGTGACCGACGTCGGCAGGATTGCCGACGTCGGCCGATAAGTGACCGACGTCAGCGACATCGGCTGGGTAAAGACCGTCATCGGCAGATGCACAATGGGGATAGAGTCTAGCTTTAGCTCTGTGCTCATTTTTACATGCTGCCAGGGTCAAGGTTGGTGGAACAAGTGATCGGCAAGGGTTAAATAGGTGAAGAAGAATAAGACGGGGAAATACCAGGGGAGTCGACACGATTTCGGTGTCTACATTTGCCCCTTTTTGTCTTGTTGGTTGTTCTGGACAAACTGCAAGACAAAAATAGGAGTGATTGGCCCAGGTGAGGGATAAGGTTGATTTCGTCTTGTTGGTTGTTCGAATGAACTGCAAAACAAAAATAGGAAGCGGATTGCTCCGAGTGAGGGATAAGGTATTCCCCCTCAAAGCAGGAGTCGAGGGAAGGGAACCAGGAATTGGGTGCTGATTTGATAAAGAGTGGATGAAAAAGGGGTGAGGGTGAACGCTGCAAAAGTTGTGATTGCGCGCATACCACTGCACGAGAGGGTTAGGGTCAAATTGTCGCATGTCAAAGGTCAAGGAGTGCCAAAATTGAAATAACTGGGCCCCAGCATTTAGTCGTCTGCTGATCAAGTCACTCAATCTAAGCTGAAGCTCCAAATGGTCATCGTGTTCTAGGTATCCCGGGCTCAGGAAGTGCTTCCAGAAACACGAAAAAGCCACAAGTAGTAGGGATCAACCGGCTTGCGATCCTATACTTGTGAGGGTCCAAAAAAGGTCTGCGCACAATTCTGCTAACCAGCCATGAGGTAGCATACATGCAAAAACAACCAAGGCAACAATGTCTTGGAAGAGGTCGAGGTCGGAGGAGATAGACATGATCTCCAATGGTTAGTGGTCGATGGATGGATGAAAGGATGCGGCCGAGCTAACCCCAGAAGACCCCATGTCAACTGAGTGCTGCCTACATAGCCCTGGTGATAGGGCCTCAGGCCGATGTAGTTCTCCCTAAAAGGGAGGAAGGGTCAAAGAGATTGATTGGTCTTGGTCAAAGAAAATGATTGGTCTTGGTCATGATGAAATAATGAGGAGAAAAGATGATGTTGCAGCTTTTTCCAAATGGTGTATTCTGCAACATTGGTTGAGGGGTTTTTCATCCCTGGCAATATTCCATATTCGTGATGGATGTATGCTAAAAATGAAGTGAGGTTTATTCATGCTTCATCAAGTATTGGTTTATGCTGAACATAAATTGCAGCGGGTCAATAGTTTCCATGTGTATTGGTGTCCATAGAAACTAGGGTGAACAGGCTAGGTCATGTTGATGGTCTGAAAAGAGAGTTGAGTTGAGTTGATTGACAAGTGATGACAGTGAATGTGACCAAAGTGCAGAAGAAGTGAAAAGCATATTGCTCTTTCATTGACAAGGACCAAAAAGATAGCATAGATAGGGGTTATGAGAACCAAGAGCCCCATTCATGTGTGACGTCGTTGACCATAGTTATGTTAGAGCGGTAATCGAATCACTTAGACACTAAAGTGAGCTCGAAGTCCCTTGAGCAGGTGATAGGAGGAGGGAATAGGGTAACCCATTTTAAGAGCAGAGATAACTATGCCCCTTTTTATAGGAGACCCTGAGACAACTATAAGTCAAGTCCATGACTCATTTTTTTTTTTTTTTTGGTGCAGGCTGATCGATGCGGGAAGCCTACATAGAGATGTCTTTTGATGTAGTGGTCATGTTGCGAAGCTGATCAATGCGGGAAGCTTCTAAGAAAGGTTGCTGTTTGTTGCCAGATTTAGTCATAGCCATCCTTCGAGGGAGTGGTCTATATTTTTGTTTGATAATGTTTGATAAGTTGGCCTAGCTGTCCTTCAAGGGATCAGTCTAGTAATACAGCAATGATAGTACAACTGTCCTTTGAGGGAGCAGTCTGTCTTTTTGAATTGATATTGACCTTGGATATGTTTTGACATCTTGATTTTTGGATTTTTTTAGAGAAATGTGAGTCATGGACAAGACTGTAGAAGTTCAAGGATTCCCTTTTATTAGGACAAAGCATCCATGCATAAAAGGGTTATAGGAATTGTTAAGAGGAATAGGTTTGAAAGGAATGAGGATTAAGAGGACGAGGATTGCTCAAGGGACGAGCTCAAGTTACGTGTCAAGTAGGTGAGTACTCGACTAACAGAAGAAAGGTCGAAGACACGAGACATAAGAAGGGGTTTAAGGTCTAATAAGACCCTGAGCCATGCTAGTGTGTTAAGGTCCGAGTTAATTAGGAGCAAACTTGCCCTGATTTGCCTCTTTCTAGATTGGTCAGGTGTTGTTTGATGGATGTGAAGTTGGTTGACATTGTCGTTGGTTGGTTGAAAAAGGTTGAATGTTTGGTCGAGAGGTTGAATATTTTGATAAAAAGATTGGTCAATGTTTGGTTGAGATTTGGTCATTTGATAATTGGTCAATGGTTGGTCGAGGGTTGATTGGTTGGTATTTGGTCTTTGGTTGGGTCGAATGTTTGGTTGAGGTCAGGTTAAATGTTTGGTTGCTAGTCTGGTTGAGGTTAAGTTGAAAGAGTGATTGATATGTGGTTGAGACTGTGTTGAAAAATTGGTCAAAGTTTGGATGAAGGTTGAATTCCCCCAGCGGCTAGGGAGAATGTTTGACGAATTGGTTAAGGTCAATTGAGGTTTAGTGGTAAGATGGATTGTGTTGATGTCGAATAAGGGGGTTAAAGGCGGCGAAGGGACCCTAGTTTGTTGTGGAGATCCCGATTTAGATGACGAGGTTGGAGAGGTATGGGTCGGTGTTGATAATTTGTCAAAGGGGGGGTCAAGAGGATCCTTGATAAGAAGGGAATCCTTTTTCCGGTGGTGACGAATGACAACTTTAAGAGCGCAACAACGCTCGGTGTCATGTCTCGGAGTGTGATGATAATGACAGAATGTAGAGTTGTCGAACCAAGATGGCCTTGATCCGAGAGTTGATGAGTGGGGTGGTGTTGAAGGTTTGTTGATAACGTGGTCGAGAAGAGAGGTGTCATTCCCCAGACATTGGTGAACGACAACCTTGAGGGCATGACAATGCTCCGTGTCGTGCCCAGGCGTGTGATGATACACACAAATGCAAGTGTTGTCGAACCAAGGTGGTTTTGGTCAGAGAGAGTGATATGGTCTAAGTGGTGGGAGATAGAGATGAGAGGACTGCAACAATTGCCGTAAGAGCAAGGCATATGAACCTGCTAACAGGTCGGGATGTTTTATTGTAGAGAGGGTTGGTGACATTGGTTTGGGAGGTGAAGGAGGCGTTGGTCGATGGTTTGAAGGAGGTATAAGTCTGACGGGTTGATAGAATAATGGAGGTGACTTACCTCTGTGAAGTATGGGAATGGGAAGCACTCCGAGTAAAGTAGACGGATGTGGGCCCAAGATTGAAGGTAATGATGAAGATAGGGGAGGAGGCCTCTGGTGTGGTTTAGTAGCCTTCTTTGGTTTGGGTTGAGGGCCACCTTTGTGCGAGGCGAGATTAGATGTGGGTTTGGGTTTAGATGTGGACGAAGATGCGCGAGATATAGCAATCTCAGGCAAAGGGCAGGAAGAAACCGTGACTGGGTCTTCCTCAGTTGAAATGGGTGGAGAGACTTGTTCTTCTCTTGGTGGAGAAGAAATAAGAGAGGGCGGCTCCTCAAGTGGGCAGAGGGCATGGATGATCGTGCCTTCTACTTGTAGTTGAGGAGTAGGCAAGATAGGGTCTTCGGATGAAGGTGGGCTTAATGGCGTTGATGTGGTCAAAGTGTCCTCCAATATGGGAGAAGTCGATGGAGTACAAGTAGGAGAAGAAAGTTCTTCACCATGTGGAGGAGGTATAGGGGAAGAAGGGTCTTCCACCTGTGAAAGAGGTTGGTCAGGGATAAGAGAAAAGATAGTGTCGACTGTGTGTATATCATGGTCTTGAGGGTCATTGATCATGGTTTGGACATTGTCTTGAGTATGCGGGTGATTAGGAAAAGGTTGCTTGAAAATGTCAAGGTTTTGGTTGGGCGGTGCGTTCGGGTTATCCAAGATGAGATCCCCCTTGTCGAGCATGTCCTGGATGATGTTTTTGAAAGTTTGACAGTGATCCGTGTCATGGCCTTTGACACGGTGATAGTCGCAAAAGTGGTTTTCCCTATACCATGTAGGGATAGGTGTTGAGGGGTCGAATTGATGTGGTCAGATTGGAGGGAGATTGAGGACCCCCTGCTTGACGAGTTTATCCAAGATAGAGGCATATGACTCCCCAATTGGAGTGAATTGACGCTGTAAGGATTGACGTTGAAAATGTTTATTGATGTAGTCTAATGTTGAAGATGATGATCGGTTGGTTATTGTTGAAGATGATGGTCTAAAGATGACAGTGTTTGCCAACTCCTTGGATTGAGAGTGGGCAGAAGAAGGTCTGGAAGAAGAATGGTCATTGGTTCTTGTGTTAGTGTTACACAATTTGACCTTATCTTCTTCAATGGCGCGGAGTTCAAGCTTTCGGGTCATGGTGAAGGCCTCGTCGAAAGTGTGGAATGTTTGAACCAGCAAGGTGGACGAGATGTGACTGACACATGCTCGGGAAAAGAGCTCAATGAGCTCGGGTTGAGGCAAGGAGAAGGAGAGCTGATTAATCAGGCCTCTCCAACGGGCGACAAAATCGACTATTGATTCATCGTCAAATTGTCTAATTGAGTAAAGGTCTGTGATCGAGACTTGTTTAGTGATATTGATTGAGAAATGGTCAATGAATAGTTGGGCGAGTTGGATGAATGAAAAGATAGAATGTCTGGCAAGAGAACTATACCAGTCAAGGGCAGGGCCAAAAAGTGACATAGGGAACGTGCGTAAAAGCAACGCATCGTCATGGGCAATAAGATAACAGGCATGTCTGAATGCCTTTAGATGTTGTTGTGGGTCTTCCTTACTCTGAAAGCGAGTAAATTTAGGAAGCTCCCAATGATTGGGGTATGGTCGGATAGGGATAGAAGGGTGGATGGGCTCGTTGTAAATTTGGTCATATGAAGAGACATTACTTGAACCGGAGATAGAAGCTTCGAGACTGGACATTTTATCCATCAGCATCTTGATGACGTCTGCTAACAGATTGGTGGACGGAGTGCCCCCTAGGTTGTAAGGCGCTTGAAAGAGGTTAGAAGAGGCGTACGACGTAGTCGGTTGTACCAGTAAGGGTGCAACGTACGGATGACTAGTCGCAGGGGCAGAAGTAGAGGTTAAGGGTGGTTGGGTTATGAAGGTAGAAAGCATAGGCTGACTAGATACCGCCAAAGGAGGTTGTGTGATGGCATTGACAAAGGGCAAGGTAGGCACTCCTACATATATAGGCGCAAGAGTGTGTGGGGTCGAGACAATCAAGTTCTGGTATAATGTAGAACTTGATTGAATTGCAGGTGGTTGAGGGGGTAACGAAACCCCGATGGAGGTTGGTCTAAAAATAGACGAGGAAGCTGAACTTTGCGTATAGGCCATGGTCGGGTTAATAGTTGAGGTGAAAGGTTGAGTCATAAAAGGTTGGGTGGCGAACGGTGTTGATGTCATCGCCACATCGCCCGAAAGATCTCGCATTGGGTTTCTCGCGAGATAGTTTTGGAGGGCTGCGGTATTGAGGTCCAAGAATTTTGCAAAATCTTGGTCCCCTTCTGGGATGATAGGCGTCTGGGTTGGAGATAGTCTAGTAGGAATTCTTTCGATCTTCGAGTAGAACTCCATTATATGATTGTTTATAGATGGGGTAGGCGAAAGCGATTGATGGCTAGCGTGGTCAAGAAGAGCCTTGGTTTGACTACGTGTCAGAACCATTCAAGGCAAGGAAGAACGTCCTCACAAGCTCAAATAAGCAGATAAGAATGAAAAAGATGAAGACACAAGCAGATCTTAAAACCCTAGGAGTAAAATATTAGGATTATAGTGGCTTATGCCTTAGAATGTGTGTAGAGGAAGATTGGCTTTGTGAGTCGGGTCCTAGAAGAAGCAGTCTATGGATGGTTTCGGGTTTTGTTATGGTGCTCAAGAAGTCTGTGTTAGGTCTGGTACATGGCCTGGTGCTAAGGAGCAAACTCCCCTCACTTCACGATTCCAGTGGTTAGCTGGTTTTGCTTAGCCAAGATATACCTCGCCTAGAGTTTATCCTCCGCCAGAGAACGGAGTGGGCTTCCCCCTTAGTGATGAAATCCAAGTAGGGTCACCAGGACGGGTAAGGTATCCACTGGGGGATGAAATCCCAGTCGGGCCTTGTTTCAAGTAAGTTCTATGTTCGTTTTAGTGCATGTGGTCTGGTCGTGTAACATCAAGTGTCTAGATTAATTCAATATGTGGTTTAAGTTACTAGATGTGGACTAAGAAGATGCAAGCACAAGCAGAGATGAAAGTGCAATACGTTTTAAGCCCAAGTCAAAATGTGACGTTTGTTATGAAGACAAGTTTGAGAAAGGGTTGAGAGTATGATGTTTAGACTAGTCTAGAATGTGCAAGAAAGAAAAGAAAGATTCATTTTAGTCCTGCTTATAGTGTCATTTAAGAAGAGATGAAAGGAGGCAAAAAGGAAGGAACCTAATGCACCTATATGAATGAAGAAGAAAAGGAACCCAGGAGGAACCTAGGGTCCCACCGGGCGTGCCAGAATGTTTCTATGCAAAATTGCTTTTTAGATTTAAGAGAAAGAAGAAACTAAAGAGATAATGGTCAAGGCTAGAAGTACTTGATAAAGTCGTGCACACCAAAATCAGACGTTGGAAGATTCTCCTCTTTGGCTGTGGAGGAATGACACCTACGAAAAAAAGGCTAAAACACGGAAAAATGTTAGTCAAGGATATGGTGGGCTGTCAGGCGAACGCCCGATCCCGAAAGTATGAAGACTTCCTAGAAGGATATCAACCCACTGATAAAAAAGTAGAATATTGGACGAAAGTAGATAATAAAAGATAACATGACAGAAATAAACGACAAAAAATAAAGTGCGTACCTGATATGCAACACTGTTCTGCACAGTCGCCGGCGTCAGTCTCTGTGGTACCGGCGTCGGTTAGGGAAGGTGCCGGCGTCGGTCAAACTATCGGCGTCGATCGGGGCAGGTTCTGGACAGATTGTAGAAGGCCTGGGAGAGTCAGGACAGGGTTTTAGATAGAGTCGGGATAGGGTCTGATAAGGTCAGGGCAGGGTTTGGACAGAGTCGGGACAGGGTCTGATAAGGTCAGGGCAGGGTTTGGACAGAGTCTGGGGGTTTTAGTCGAGTCTAGACAGAGTTATGGATGCGGATAGTGGGCAGGGATGTAAAGGAGAGATGTAGAACTTGGGTCTATGGTTTGAAGATTTGGGATGACAGAACTGAAAAACAAAGAATAACCAAGAAGAAATAAAACAAACAGAGTAAATACTTACCTGCCAGAAGACGTGATGAAAGCCATAGTTGAAGTTCTCTGTGCAGTGCCGGATTGAAACGAACGCAGATTGGTTGATGCCAGAGTTGGTTGATCACGAGAGTGTTGATTTCCAGAGTCTGTGGATGTCGGAGTTCGCAGGTCGATTGAATGATTGATCGGGTTCGATTGATTAGCAAAAAATGGTTGAATCTAGTTCGGGATGGTTGGCGGAGGCTGATGAAGGCAAGGGACGGTTCGAGAGACGGTTCGACCACCATTTTGGGAAACTGAACGATAACTGATAACGGATAACGAAAAGGTGACCGACGTCGGCAGGCTTGCCGATGTCGGCCGATAAGTGACCGACGTCGGTGACATTGGCCGGGTAAAGACCGTCGTCGGCAGATGCACAATGGGGATAGAGTCTAGCTTTAGCTCTGTGCTCATTTTTACATGCTACTAGGGTCAAGGTTGGTGGAACAAGTGATCGGCAAGGGTTAAATAGGTGAAGAAGAATAAGACGGGGAAAGACCAGGGGAGTCGACACGATTTTGGTGTCTACACTTTTATCTTTAATCCAGAAGGGGAATTTCTAAACATTAAAACTTAAGCTTATTGCATTCAAACTAGGTCATAGTGTTTTTTAAATACTATTAAAGAATAAATTAATCCCATGGCCTAAGCCTATATATATTATGAACTAGCTTAAATTTCATGCATATTTTAGGATATGATAGCCCACGTTCATCCTTCGGTTGTAATCCAATAAAATAATATCAAAAGGCTTACCAAAGGTTGGACCAATCAGAAATAACCTCATAGATCATGATCAATAGTTTTCATTTCATCATCAAACCCAATCTAATGGCTAATGTTAACCCCAAAGTCTTGAGAGCACCAAAAATATGATGTGTGGCATGCTTCCATTCAGCTAAAGGAACCTCACAAGCTTAAAGTTGATAGCCATGCTCCCATAATTTGATGTTCATAAGGACATCTTTGATGTTAGCAAGAATGTCAAATTTAAACATGGCTGACCTATCAACCAATCAACTTCAACCTCACCAATCATAATCAATGGCTCTCACTTGATCATTGATCCTAATCTAATGGTACAAAGTAGAGGTACACTTTTCAACTCAAGACTTTAGAGCCTGATGACTTGATACCTAGATAAACTGCATCTAGTCATTTCTTGAGGAAACTAGAGCTTAACTCTTGTTGTCACCTTGTCATTGATGACTTAAACACCCAAGCAAAGTAGACCTCCAAGATCTTAATCAAAGGCTCATGTTCATCCTTGGATATTGATCCAAGAGTGAAATGAAAGGGACTTATTTAAAAACAAATGGCTAGTTGAAAAGAAAACTCCCATGAAATGTCATGAAAACATTCTCAAGGAGGTCCACGTAAGAACCTTGTAAACACTAAAAGGCAATCTCAAGATATGGCACATCTGAAAAGATAATATTTTCATAAGTGGAATGATCCATAAGATATAAGGCATGAATAAATTTTTGAAATCCATCAACTTCACCATTATAGCCTCGTAATCCCTAATAAAATAGCTTAAAGTCCCAAAGACTAATTGAGGACCTAACTGCATCAAACAAGCTTGAATTATCATATTGAACATTAAGGCTAGTCATACTTCATGATAATTAAGATCATGGTAGTGGCAAGGCAAATATGTTATGAAGAGATAGACTTGTATCTATCTACAAACCATGAAGGAAGACACTTTAGGGACACCATGTTAGATATAAGGGCAATGGCCAATGGAATGAAGAATTGGTGAGAGATTTTATTTTCCATTAAAGAGTTACAGCCTTTGTCATCCAGTGAGCAAAGGGTGGTAGCCACCAAAAGGAATTTTGATGACTTGGTTACAATTCAAATAATAGGTCTTCATTAGGCTACTTATAAACTAGAGGTACTACCCTATATTGACATCCTTGCACCCTTATTTACAGATTATAAGATTGATAATGACTAGGTTATTGATGAAGGAAATTCAAGGAGGATTGCTTATGTTACTCCAATAGCCTTTGAAGGCTACTATAAACTTCCCAAATCTCATATTGACCTCCCCTACATAAAAGAGTGGATTAACCAACATAATCTAGATGTCATCTTGAGACCATGGTTAATCTAAGGGCCTCATGTAGCTATAAATCATGATGGTAGGATCTCCATTATCTAATTTAAGGAAGGTATGAAAATCATTATGACTTTATTGAATAGATCCTCTAGAGTAGCCACCCCCACCTATGTTGACCCTAGGTGGGTGTCTTACATATACTTCAAGGTTGAATAAAAAATGACTCCACCTATTAGGGAGCTAATTGGTATCCACTTAGGAAGGTAGTTCTATGGCATTAAGAAGAAGACACTTCAACATTTCACCATGATGCCCCATTTACTAGACTCACTAATGGCATCCACCCATATTATTGGTGTTAATAATTGGTCCTCCCATAGTAGAATCACCATCTCATATCGTTACTCCAAGATTTATGTCTTCAAGTGTAGGGATCATATGTAATTCATTTGTGACTATATATATCCCATACTATTTTAGAGCATCATAAGATATCCCATGCCCAGGGTACACCCTCTTATTAAAATATATTTTGACCTCATGGGAGACATTTGGTTTTATCCATATTATACCATCCTCAGGATTGAGGGCATCATGACCCAACCATTTAGGTTACCTATTTACATTCCCCTTAATTTGGTTGAATAAGATATTGTGTACCAAATTTACCATGGAATAAATAACCCCTGTAGAGAGGAGAGGAAGGGCATTCTACATCCATTACCATTTTTGATTGGGAGAGCCTTGATTAGGGATTGGAAATAATTATACATTGTGTCTAGATAGAGGGATGGATTTTAATTTTAGAAGGATGGTCTAAAATAATGGGACCCAAACAATAAAGTAGTCCCTCATTTGAAATCAAGACAACTAACCAAAGTGGCTTATGAGCACATGGTTGGTCCTTATGACCATTTCTATATTAAAGATACAAAATTTGAAGAGGTCCTTGCTAGATGCAGACAACATGGTTTCAAGCTTGAGTATAGATTCCAAAGGGAGGATAAATTAGCTAGAGAAAGATGGTAAATGAACCCATTGCAATGTCATTTGTTGCCCTCAACTTCAAGTGCACCTCCAAGTCATCCACCATAGACAACACTCCAAATTCAAGAAATAGGTGAAATAAGACTAGAAGAAAGGCTAGGTGAAGGCCCTTCATCATCAAAACAACCTCCAAGATAATCTCCCCTAGTAGAGCGCATTTATATGGTTGCCTTAGAACCATATGAAATGGTGGATGAGTTCTTCAATGAACTTGTAGAAACCTATGAATCTAACCAAGAAGGTGATGAAACCATAAATGAAATGGATCAAATTAAAGGAAATCAAACAAGGAAGAAAAGGGGAAATATTTGGCATTGGACTTAGTCCCTACCACTCAGAAGAAGAGAGAATTTGAGATGGCCCTTTTTTCTAGGTCCTCCAAAAGACCAAAGGTAATATGGACCCATCCTACTAGTGAAGTGAACTTATTCAGTGATCAATTCCCAATACATTGACATGTTATCCTAGACTAGTTCATAAATGGGAAATTTCAAAAGGTTCCATCCCACCCTCATTCATGGGCAATCACCAGCACTCCAAGTATGGACACCCATGATAATATCAAACCTTGGATCATAAATCTCATAAAGGAGCAAGAAGAGAGGAGAATTATTGAGGCGATAAGAGAAAGTGGAAAGAGAATGAAGCATCAAGTGGAGCTAGGATTGAAACTTTAGAAGTATCCAAATTCTCTGAACCAATATCCATAATGCATTTTAATCTAGATACATCAAGGTTTGAGAAAAAGGTAACAAGGAAAGCCACCATTATCACTAAGTAATTCATACTCCAGAGAGTGGAACCTTTTATTGGCCTAACACCTATCCAAGGATAAGTAGTAGGAGAACATCCCATCCATCAAGAAGATGTGACAAGTTTGGTGGTGGCCTAATCAATAATGACCTTGGTTTAAATCTAGGGGATGTAATAGAGGATCACTAATCTATAAAAAGAGAAGAAAGAATTAGAAGCACAGGGTACATTTTCAATCCCTACAGATATAGTAATGTTACTAAATAAGTAATTCTTGGATGTTTTTGAAGGGTTGAAGTCCCTAAAATATAGGCCAGCTATCTTGGCCCAAAAAATTGGGAGGGCATAGACATTGGTCACCCAGTAGTAAAATTTTAATGATCAGGCAACTAAAGTCATTAATGTCCATAACACTAAGCAAGTCCAAGGCATTTGGATCATCAAATTAAAGCACATGCATGGCCTCCTATGAGTCATTGAAGATGCCATATTAGACCTAAAAAACTAGTTTGACAATATCAATATCCTTTTGGAAGAAGATAAAAGCTTGATGGCAAGGATGGAGAAGCTCTTAAAGTACCTATTGGAAAAACCATCCAAGGCCAATGCCATAGGCCTGATGGAGGTTGAGAAGTTCAGGTAAAGGGTTTAACTCCACATCTAGAGCATTAAATAAAACCAAGTCCAACATACCAAGGATAGCTAGAAGGTCCTTAGTATCATCATCACATCCATAAAGTAGATTAAAAAGGTCTAATGCATCCAAGAACTCAAGGCTAAGGGTGACAAGTAATTTGACACATTGACACATCAAGAAGAGAATTGTTTGATGAAGCCTACCATATATTTTGAGATCATCAATGAAAAATACACTATGGAAAAGAACATCTTCAGATAGTAACTTAAGGTTCACACCAATGTAACATAAAAAAATATTCTTTAGTAAAATTTATGATAGTTTTTTAGCATACATTTATCCTTTGTCAAGATTGGCACGAACAACCTTTTGAATTATATCTTTATATTAAGGACAACTATTCTTAGCTTGCATGTGGGTGTTTTTAGAGAATTAACTGGTAAACCCCTATGTTTCCTATAAATAGGTGGGGATTACCATTTTTTAAGAGAGTGACTCCGAGCAATTTATATATAAAAGAACACTTAATATAACTATGGACTTCTTAAAATATTGTCTAGATAGTTTGTTAAAAGTCAAAGATGTCTCTCAATTACATGTTATTGTCTTAAATTTGAATGGTTATCTACATTTTGAGCTACATTTTCTATCATAGGGCCATTAATTTGTCCTAATGCTATATTAACTAAAAAAGATATTAATTATACTTCATTTTATTTGCTCTATATTTGGATGTGCATATGCTATTCAAGTTATAGTAGCAAACTTTTAAAGTAAAATTGGTTCTTACTTGTGGTTTATATATCTTCTTTGAAGCTTGCCTGGTTTATGATGCAATCTAAGTTTATACTATTTTACACCATATATTGGTTCATGCATGCTCAAAGTAATTAGAACTTTATCATAATATTCAAGATGGAAATCTACAATCATGTTCTCTTTTCTACCTTACCCTTCCTTTTTATATTTTCTTTATCAAAACTCACCTACTTTAAAGATCATTGTTAATATCCATTTAGATTAAATTTTAGGCTTAGATTATCCCAAATATCAAGACCCTGGTGGCCCCCAACCACCAAATCAAATAAATATTATGGATAAATTTCACACTCTATTTTTATTTCACCACAAACATCCTAAAATTATCATAAACCACAACTCATGCCTTTGATTTTTATAAACCTAAAATGAGAAGTGTTCATCAACACTAAGAGCACCTATGAGGAAATTAGAAGTATCAATAGGGACATCATGTCAATTACATTCAAACTCACTAACTTATTATGCAAAGGTCTAATACTTTGCATAATGACTTCATTTGTGTACTGCTTAGTGAAGTCCAATGTTTAGCATGAATTGATCTAGGTTTTTGCTAGGGATGGCAGGATAACCACTTAGCCATTATTCAATACTAATATCATGTTCCCAATTTATATACCCTATCATGGAGTGGATTTGGTATGATACTGGGAGATGAAACCCCAGGTCAACATGTATACAAAGGGAATTGAAACTAATCTATTAATCAATCATATCTCATAGAAGATAAATTCTACTTACACTTTCAATTATTGATACATTATATATTTGGGGTCATGACCAAAAGGAACCCACTAGACCTAACCAAGGGATTTATTACCATAATAATATCACTAGAGAGGTTCCAAAGTCTCTAGTCAAGAAACACCATGCAATAACCCTAGCTAGGTCCTATGTTTTCATATTCACTAAGTATATGCAAATAAAATTAAAATCTAATCTAGTGCTCACCAAAGTTTATGGCACAAAGTGGGGGTAATGAACATGAAAATCAAACATGTATAACAGAATCTTAGTAAAGCTATGTATAGGTAAAACCCTAATGCATGGAGAGATATATATTCAGAAGTAATTACTTATGATACTTCTATCTACTAAAACAGAGGAGTAAAGTTAGAGATAATTGGCTTGAAGATGAACCTGTTGAGACTTAATATCTCCCTTGGCTAAATGTGATTTACAAGAGGTTGTTGTGGTTTGTAAAGATCACTAAAAAAGGCCAAAGCATCCAAGAAGTTTCCATAAGATAAGATTATTCTCCAATTATAAACCCTAAACAATAACTCCTCAATAATAATGGTAGAAAATTAAATTGTAAATAAGTGCAAATAAATAATTAAATCCTATCTCTATTATAAATGGACAAATAAATGTGTATATATAGCTAAATTTAACCATAAACCTTTCCAAAAGTTTAGTCAACATGATCAGACCAATCAAATCTATATCATATTTTATAAAAATAATTTATGTTATCTAGAGCTAAACTAGACCCCTAACATGCTTTTAAGAATTAGGATACAGGGTTGACCTAGGATGACAGTGTAATATAAACTATCAAAAAGGGTTTTAGCTAGTGAAAATTTTGGAGTGTGAAAGAGAGGAGGAAAGGTTTAGAGAAGTAAATAATATAGGTTTATATTGACTATCCATGGTGATATAAGGGACAAAAATCATGTGAAACACCAATGGTTTGCCTACCCCTTTCCCAGTGCACCCTTTAAGGCATGCACTTAGAGAGATTGAGAATCGATAGGTTCTTATAAGGGAGAAAAAATCAATAATTGATAAAGTTTAAAATATTATATGTATTATTATGTCCCACTTGGATCTCATCATGTGTCACTCAAGTGTAACAGGGGATGGTGCTTCGAGAAAAGAACATAATAACACACAATGCTAAACTTGAATAAATTACTATATTTTAAAGCATAAAATGACTGAAAGTAAATGGATGAAAAGAAATAAATAAAAATAAAAGTAATGTATACATACCTTTATCACTATATGGTTGTATAATGTGTTTGTATTTTTGATCATGGAAGGCAAAAATACTACTTTGGATAAACCCAAGGATGCAAAACTAAAAATAAAAAATAAATGAACTTAGGAAAGTTGAGATAATTAGTGTAGTGGAGGCATGACGTACTTATAAATTTGGAAAGACGGGGTGATAAATTATAATTTAGGATAAAATGACCAAGTTAAAATTAGAGTAAATTAGGTAAATGAAAATCCAAGGTTACTAAATGACTAAAAAACACAAACAAGTAAAGCTTATGTAAGAAAGGAAATCAACCAAGTCAAACTAAGGATACAAGTAAAAAATGGTAATCAAACATAAATGTAAAAGTAGTAACAATCCTTACTTAAAAAAATATGGGCAAGGAATGGTAAAACAACATTGATGAGTGAGTATTAAAAATCATTATTCAATCATCAATGAAAAAGGTGCATAAAATGGAAAACAACATTGGTGAGTGATAATTAATAAAATAACCTCACTCAACAATGGAAAACGTACATGAAAGTAGAAATATATGTAGTTATCTTAAAAAAGGAGATACAAAAATGCAAAATTTATTACTAAACCAAGGTAATACTATAAATGTAAAGCAATGGTGTAAATAAAGTAATCCATAGTCACTCAAGCATACTATTATGTTTTAAAGATAGATAAAATTAAAACAAAGTAGTGCCAACATGTTGTTAACATGTGAAAAAGAAGTAATATAGAAGTGGAAAAATATATTTAGATTCAAAATTTCCTATCAAGGGGGGGAATGAAATGGGTGGTGGGGGAAATGAAGGAAAACTCAAGGTAGATAAAATCTTCATTGAATTCAAGATACTAACATTAGGTTTGTTAAAATTAAAAAAATTGTTAAAATTAAGGACTTTGAAGAACTTTTCATAACCACACAAATATTGGGTTATCAAAATAAGTAATAATATCATCCCATGAAGACTATGCGCATGAAAATTAAAATGGACGGACCTTTCTAAAACACATTCCCCATTCCTTAAGATCCCTTACAGAGCTATCGGTCTACTAAAAAGATTGGGTACTTACATGAGAAAGTATTTATCACCATAGATATTTTGAATTCTCCTATCCCAATATACTTGCATACCATACCCCAATGGACCTTGGCTCTATCATGAGGCCAACTTTGGATTTTGAGATTTGATTGGAGATATGAGATGTGCTATTACTCATGTATTTTAGTATTATTTTGAATTTTGACTTTGTATGTTGCCTATTAAACATTGTATTTTCAAATGATTTCACTTTTAAACTTTTAAGGATTTTTCTAATCCTCCTTCATATGGATTCAAAGAACCAAACATGGGTGCTAAAAATTACTATTATTTGAAAAATTTGGACTTGGTTTCTAAGAAAGAGAACTTAGAGAGCATGGTGTCTAAGAGTCTTGTTATTTCATGTGAAATAAAAATGATATGTTGACTTTGACCTTGTGTTATCCAAAGTGGAATGTAAGGAAAAGAAAGTAGGAGGAGTTAAACATGAAACAATTTGAATTAGTTCAAATCATAAAACATGTGATAAAGGTTAAAAGGGATACAATGACAGATAAGTATGATTCTTCATCATAATAATGCATGAAAGTGTAGGGAAACATGTGAGTAGAGTTTATTGTGAAAGATTTATCTATAAAGGAGACAAAATCCAAAACTTAGAACTAGGGATCACAAACTAGTTATAATTTTTTGACATTCTAGAAAAGGAACATTGAATTAATTAAATATGGTGATTTTATGAGGAGGGCCTAGTCCTATACATGATATTACACTACAACTCACAAAATAAAAACCTAAGAGGGTAAATAGTGCATTGAGGAATAAAAGAAGTTGATATGAAGGTTGAAGTAATTCATGAGGAAGACCTGGTCCTATCCATGGTTTTACAATGCAATTCATAAGAAAGAGAAACCAAATGACCAAGAGAAGGAACTAAGGTTTGTGGAAAGAGAAATTATTGTAGAGGGTGAGACCCATGAATAAATCTTATAAAAAGTGTTAGTAGGATAACATATAGAAAACATGATGAGAATGGAAAGATCTAATAAAAGTATTTCTTTAAAAATTACACATTGATGGGCTCTTTAAAAAAATGACCTTCATTAGTTTGGAGGTGATACGTGCTATGACCAAGAATATATTTTACTAGATAAGGGACCCATCATTTGTTAGCATATTTTCCTTGTTTATCATGGGTATAGTCTAATTTAAAGACTAGATCACTAATATTGAATGTGAAAAGTTTAATATTTTTATTATGTTGTTTGGAGATATGAGCCTTGTATTGGCTATTATGTTAGAGAGTGGAGAGATAGTGTTCATCAATAAGATCAAGAGTATGAAGGTGAGCTTCACATAATTCCTCATCAGGTATGATACTGTGAAGATATATACATAATGAGAGAAGTTAAAATTCTAATGGTAAGACATAATCAGAGTTGTAGATTATTGATAATGGTGTTTCCCTAAAGGTAGTGTGTATGCTAGTGAAATAAGACCAAAGTGAGGGATATAAATGAAGATGTTAATCTGTGTGGGTTTCATAAATTGTATTTTGGAGGATTTGATTGATAATTTTTGTAGTTGCCTTAGCTTGGCCATTGCATTATGGATGATAGTGTGTGGAAAATTTGTGGGATATTTTTAATTTATCACATAATTACTTCACATTCTTGTTCTTGAAATTACTTCCTTTATAAAAAATGATAGTATGGGGATCCCCAAAATGACAAATGTGGTTGAGGATAAACTTAGAAATGGTAGTTCATATGACATTGACAAGAGGCATGGATTTTACCCATTTAGTAAAATATTCAATAATCATGATGATAAAAACATTCCCATCCTATGTTATAGGTAGTTTTCCTATGAGATCTAATCCTCACATGGAGAATCACCAAGGAGATTCCATAGTTTAGAGATTAGCTTGTGGAAAATGGATTAGGTCATCATTAAGTTGTCAAGGACTACACTTTTTAGCAAACTTGATATCATCATTTTCAATACTAGGCCAAAATTATTCCATAGATAATCATTTTCATGATGTAGCATATCCACTACAGTGACCACCACAAATGCTCCCATGTGTTTATTCAAGGAAAGGAAGAACTTATTCTTTCATTACATAGTAGAGTAGGGTACCTTTGGCATTGTAATAATAAAGGGTGTTATATTGAAAGACATATTTGAATGATTATTTGTGAATTCACTTATTTTTATGAGAATATGTATCTAAAGGATAATTTTGATGCTCAAAGAATTGGATAATGTCTTTATACCATGGGATATATCAAATGGTGATAGCCTCAATATAAAAAATAAGTTAATATTTTGGTTGGATGGAAGATGGGGACTTTCTTATTTGAATAAGAAAGTTAGAATCAGTGAGAACTTGGTTCAAATGAAATAAGGATGTTTAAGAAGCAAGTGAATCAATGATAGAGTTTTGATCTCTAGGGATGGGATCAAAGGTAAAGAAATAAATTATTTGTCAAGGGTAGTGGCCATTTGATGATAAGATATAAATTTTTTACTTTTAAATTGATAATCACAATTAATCCATTTGAATATGAGTTGGGAGTCACCCAAAGCATGCAGATATGCAATATCTACATCAAGTGTTGCTCTCATGTCTAGGATTAATGATTCATATTCCATGTTATTAGTGACATCAAAAGTAAGTTGAAATTCCAAAAGAATAATTTTACCATGGGTAATAGTGAGTATACAACTTGCCCTAGCTCCTTGGAAACATGTGGTGTCATCAAAATGAAGGGTCCAAGTATCTTCATGTAAATCGATGTTGATTTTAGGAAGTTATTCAATGACTACTTTATATTTAGTAGTATCGAGAATGATAGAGGAATCTTATTGATTAATTATTTATAAATCAGAAATGAAGTTATGGAAGTAATATTTAAGAGAGATAGCCTAATTGAGACCTTAAATATAGAGGATGTTATCATTGGGGAGACTATCTTGAAGGTGGTTGGTAGTGGGCATGGGTGTTACTATGAGTTGGTCAGCAATGACTTTACCTTTTACAACTTTTTGCACAATGATGTAGACATAAAATTTCATTAAAAAACCATCCACTTTCCAATTCTATCTCTAGGGAGAAAGTATTTAGATAAAAAAATGATGAAGTGGGTCATAATGAACTATGGCAAAATTTGTTTGATAAATCATGTAATGATGGAGCTTTTTTGCTGTGAAATAAATAGTGAGGCAATCATGTTTGACTTTGGTATAACATTTTTCATAATAAATGAGACCTTAAATTATATATTAGATATTATAATATCTTCTAGAATCATCTTATTGGGAAAGAATTACCCTAATTGGCATGGTTGTGGAAGAAGTGTAAATTAAAGGATGATCATTGGAAAGTGGATGAAGGGTGGGAAAATGGAGTAATGATTGTTTCATATTATCAAATAATTTATGACAAGGATTGGTCCCTTTGAGAGCATTACCTTTTTTAATAAGGGAATTAATAGAATAAATGTGAGAAGCCATTTTGGGGATAAATCATCATATTGACCCAAGCTTGCCAAGGTAAATATGAATGTATGGAATAGAATGAGGAATATTCATGTTAAAAATAGCATTGATCTTAGTGATATCGACATAAATGTCATGGAGAAAGACTAATAACCATAGAAATTTACTAGATGTGATGCTAAAGTCACATTTATAAGGGTTTAGTCTAACTTTATATTTCATGAGTCGATCAAAGATGATGGTAAGATCATAAATATGAGTTTTACAACTTTTGGATTTGGAAATGAGATCATCCATATATGTTTCAAAAATCTTATGGATAAGATCATGAAAAATGTGGGTCATAGCATGCTAATAGGTAGAACTAGTGTTTTTAAGGCCAAAGGGCATTTTAATGTAGCAATAGGTACCCTATTCTATGGTGAATGTTGTCTTATGTTAGTCTTTGGGGGAGATATGAATTTTATTATAACCTAAAAATCCATCCATGAGTGGAATCAATGATGAAGTCCATTGGAGGTAATGGAAATTTGTCTTTGTGATGAGCAAGATTAAGATTATGAAAATTGATACAAATATGAATGACCATGGTGAATTTTTTGTGAATGAGGACAATGTTGAAGATAATTCAGAATATTTCATGGGTTTGATAAATCTGACATCTAAAATTTTAATAATTTCTCTATGGCATAATTTGGAAACTTTGGGGGAATTTTTTTTTCTTTTTTGTGAATGGGTTTGGTGTCAAGATATGTGATGATGTTGTGCACCATGATACTAAGATAAATTATAGGAATATAATCATAAGAATGGGTGAAATTTTAATGATATTTCTCAAAAAATAAGATAAAGTTATCATGTTCAGTTGGTGTGAGTTCTCTAGAAATTGTTATAGGTTGAGGGCATGAAGGTGTGCTATATTTGATTCTTGTAGTTTCATTAATCAGCATAACATTTACATATTGAAATTTATATGGTTCATTAGGAAGAGAGGAAATGGGATTTGTTTTAGGATAAATTATATAAATTAAGTTGTTAAAACAAGGGGCCTTTCACTTGAAATTTCTAAGTTTATGATGTTGTTGAGGAAGTTAAGTTTATTAGGCATGGAGTAATTCAAAGATGGCTTCATCACTAGGTAACATAGGTAGAGGACATAATATTCCACATCTACTTTAAGATCTATAATTTTTTTACCATGTATATCATTTTTATAATGTATTTGGCATATATCTATGGCATTGGCATCGAGGGTGATCTCAAGATTAAGTGGAATTGTAGAGGAAGGTTGAATGAATTTAATTAGTGTATCTTTAGTATTATTAATTAGAAGAGGATTAGGTAGAATAATCATTATGATAGGAGGGATAAATTTTTTTGGAAGTTTCAAAGATGTGAGGGGTAATATTTTTTCAACCACCCAAGGAGTATCAAGAAGGGAAAAATTAACTAGAGGTATATGACCTTCAGGTTCTAATTCTAAATCAGTGGAAATGGTATGAACATTATAGTTAAAAGCATTTATTTGAGCTAAAGTTTCATGATAATGTTGAACATAAAATTCTCATGATTGATATTGGACCATGAATTAGTTATCATCATAATTTGTAGAAATAGTATATGCTTGTGACTCAGAAAGAACTTTGGAAGATGATATTCCTAAATCGCTAAATTTACATAGTGATATAGTTAAAGTATCTTGAAATAATATAGGCACTTCATAATCATTACATGTGAAATCATACTTTTTATAATATGATTCATGGGCATTGCATGGAGGAAGGAATTCAATGATCTCATCAATAAGATGGATGGTATGATCACAAGGTAACAAAGAGGGAGGTAGCCACTTTGAGATGTAAGGAGGTAGCTTGGTAGTATTACATTTATTGTGAAAATTTTTGGGCTCATTATCATAAAAATAAATAAGAGTACATGTAAATTGGGATTCATATTGATGTATTTAGGTACAAGGACACTATTAATCTACAAAATAGTGGGAATATAATATGGATATTTAGGATTAGGAAGCTAAATAATCTAATGGGTTAGGATCAATCTCATTTTTATATAGTTTTTTATTATGAAGGAACCTGATACATTGGATTTCAGAAGAGGTGATAGTCCTAATTCAATGAGTCTCCAGGTGTCTTAGGAGCATATCTTATGATAATGATAAATCAAGGACCATAAGCTTAGTATGTATAGTTTTGGGTCTAATAGTAAGAGGGAGCCCAATACAACGAAGCAAATTTTTATTGGTCTTATCGTATGCATGCCATGTCAAATGAGTTTTTTTAGATGATATTTTTTATATCCAAGTTATTGAATGAGCCAAAGAGATATCATATTAATGATTGTCTACTAATACTTTGTGAATTAGGGTGGTATTATAGATATTTTAATAAAGAGGGGTGGATCACAATTTTGAAAGAGGATTTCATCATTGATCATGTCTTCTTCAAAGAACTATATGGAAGGTTTAAAGAATGATAAATGGATTCAATGGTATAAACTTTTGGTGGTTAAGGCTCATGATAAGAATTGTCTTTATATAAGGGAGATGTTTCTTTGATTTCTTGGAGTTGTTCCATTAGGAACTTATGATGGTAAGGAGAGGTATGAACTAAATCCATGAGAGTAATTTTGAAAGTTAATGAGATGAGTTAATCTAAGAGGCTAAAATGAGTTTTGGAAGAATAAATATTAACACAAGGATTGGAAGGTAAAATAGGTTTATGATGAAGATAATTGGTTGGAGGTTCAGATGGAGGTGGTGGTTCCTAATTGATTTCCAAAGATAAGAGAGTAGTAGTATCTTTGAGAAGTTACTCTTATAAATATGGTTTCTTTGGTTTGGTAATAAGATCTTTGTGGGTTGGTTTCCATTGATAATTAACATTATCCACATTTACATAGTGGGAATTGGTGTATCATTGATAATAATTGACATCAATCACACGAATATCATTGTTTGCTTGTTGAGAGTTAGATGTAGAGAAAGGTTTTGGATTTTTAGAAGAAAAATATTTGGAAGCTTGTTTCTTATAATAAGTGTTAATGTATTATTAATGATGGATTTTGATCATGGAATCATGATTGAATGAATCACCAAGCATCAAAGAAATGAAAAAAACTATAAGCCCTTGACATATTGCATGGCAATGACCTATATCGGCATGTAACCAACAAGATTGATTAGGATAATACCATTTGGGGGGATTACTAGGGTATGTGAATGTTTTAGAGGGAACTAAAAATTGTTTCATTTATTGCATGGTTAATGGAATATGAGAAGGTTAGGGATTGTCTATTTAGGATATTCCTTGTTTAGGTTAAGGAGGATTTCCAGTTATTACATTGGTTGAATGTTGAAAAGATCCCTTAATGATTTTAGTATTAGGTTTGAACTATTTCATTAAGAATTATTGATTATTAGATTCATCAATAGCCTCATTTAAAGTTTGGGGAGCCAATGTTCAAGCCTTGTATTGGAGTGAAGGTGTTAATGCTAGTACAAAGAGTTTAAACAAGTTATCTTCAATCATGTTGTGATTGGCCTTACAAGCTAAATATTTTTGTGATTTGATAAAATCATGAGTTGATTTGATAGGGATTACTTAGCATGGATGAATTGACTAAGGCAATTTTTGAGAAGATCATTATATTAGAATTATTTAACTAGAGGATTGACTAAATCCTTTAGTTACCATATAACATGTTGGGGAAGTTTATTAAACCATTATAATACATAAATTATTAAAGTTTTAACTAAAATTTTAGTTGTGGTGAAAGTGTTAGTTTGGATTCACTCTTTTTAAATATTTACATATGCCTTAAGAAAAGATGTAGGGTCTTTAGTCCTATCTTATTTAATAGTTGGAGATATATTACCAATATCAATAGAAATAATAAAAGGGGATAAAGGATAATTTTGGATGTGTTAAAGTATCTTATTATGCATGATAGGTTGGGGGATGACATTAAACACACTATCTCTAAGAAATGGAAGAATAAAGTCTTGATTACTTTGAGTGAGAATAATAGGAGGATGATTGGCCATGTTGATCAATGATGTTGGAGTTGCATCATTGGGGAGGTGTTATATGTTTGCATTATGTTCATTTGTCACAATATCTATGAAAGAGTATGAGTTGTATCAATTGGTGGGTTAGTTTTTGTAGGAGTATTCCCCAAATTAGTATTAAGAGGATGGTTTCTTGGTGGTAGATTGCCTATGGGGTTATTGGATAGGTTTGTGTTAATCACCCCCACATTATGGTGAGAGGTTTGAAGATGGAAATTGTCTTGTTAAGTATGAAAAGGATTTGATCCACCATTCTCATTGGTTTGAGTGATTTGAACAATGTTTCAATCTAAATATGATGGAGGAGAAGAGGTGATCCAAGAGTGATGATCCTCTTGGGAAGTAAAGGAAGGAAGAAAAGAGAATCCCATATAACATCTAAAGGGATGTAGGTTATCCAAAAAGATTCTAATAGAGGATTTTATGATGCCTGAAGAAAGAATTTGAGATCAAGTAATAAGAATGAAAAATAGAGACAAAGTTAGCCAAATAGAGATTAGTGTTAGCCAATAGCTACAAATTCAACTAGGTTAACAAAGTATGTGAATAAATTCATAGAAGAGGAAAATAAAAGGACATAATTGAGATGATTAACTGTGTGTTACAAAGGATAATATTGAAACATGATTAGAGAGATACAATATTTTATAGGTTGATAGTGTACTCCATATGAAGTGGCTAAAATATATGGGAAAGATACATAGTCAGATGCGTTGACTATGTATTTGAAAAAGGGGAAATATTCAGGTTGATAAAAATACATAATCATTGGGAATGACTATATATTGAAGGTAAAAAATATTGATAGTCTAGAAGAGACTGTATCAATAGGGAGAACAATGTTCTAAAGATAGAAAAAGGTTTTAAAAGATAATATCTAAGAAAATGAAATTAAGCTCAAAAATTATTGGATCAATGTGATCAATCTAATTGGAACACCCATCACAAACCTTGCATCAATGATAGCTAATACAAGTTTTCTAATACAAACTACATTAATAAAAATAAAGAAATAGCTTAAAATTAAATGCTAACTTATTGGTCATTCCTAAGTGTTATTAAGTTATAAATAAGTGTAACTTTAATGTGATAGGAGGTTGATTGTAATGAGGAAATAGAAAGCAATCTAAGGATGGTTTTAGGAAGTTTATGCTAAAAGGGATCTATATTGGTAATGGTATTGGATTAGCATTGGGGCCTACCCTTTCACTTCACAATCCCATAGTGATAGGGGTATCAGGTGATTTTCCAATATATGCCATCAACCATGTGTTTATACTTAATAAAAAAACCAAGTCAAATTTCCCCTTGGTGATAAAGTCTAAGTAGGTAGGCCTTGGAAAGACAAATGTTTAATGTTTTTGTGTAAATTAGTTTGAAAGTGTGAAAAAGATAAAAATAATGTGACTAATTCAATAATTTGAAAAACCACCTAATTAATATATGTTTGTTACTATAATCATGCAAGAAATTGAAAGGAAAGGTAAACTAATTACTACCAAAAAGAGATTGATTCCTTGATTGTGAAGAGTAAAGAGTCAGTTTAGGTGACATTATATGCAAATAATGTAGACTAAATCTAACTGGGTCACTACTATTCTATTGAAGAAAGATCTCAAATAACATAGTCTAATAGGTTGAACATGTATTTGAGATAGAAAACAAGATACAAAACTATGTTGAACTAGTTGACCCAGTTGGCTATAAGGCTATAGTTTTATAGACTACAAAATTGTGAAAAAAAGTACTAAAAAAGAAAAACTAAAGTGATAGATTAGGTATGAATGAACCTTTGTGGGTTTTAAGATGTTGATATTGAAAATTTTTATGCTATGATGTTCAAATGTTGTTTCAATTTTTTTTCCAATAGAGTTGATAGATTAATAGCATTTTTAAAACTTATGTGCTAAAAAGAAGTTGAGAACATAGTCAACTAGCTTGATTATGCTTTTAGACTTATATGCTGAAAGATGACAGTTGAAAATAGAATCAACTAGTTTGAATATGTATGAAATTATGGAATTGAAGAATAATATTGTGTGTATCTAATCGATCTAGTCACATGTATTTGGATAAGACTTGCACAAACATAACATAGTCATTTTAGAGTCATTGTGTGTTGAACCTATGCATACACTACCAAGTTTTATACCAATAGGTTTGATAAAGTACTGCATAAATATAAATATATAATATAGTGATAAAATTAAATCCTAAAATAAAATGTATAAGTTTTTGTTTAACCACCAAAATGTATATAAATGGAAATATAACTGATCTATTAATCAATCCTAGATCAAAGAAGATAAATCCTACTTACACTTTTGATTATTGATACATTATATATTTGGGGTCATGAACAAGATGGATCTACTAAACCTAACCAAGGGATATATTATCAAAATAATATCACTAGAGAGGGTTTCAAAGCCCCTAGATAATCAAAACCATGCAATAACACTACCTAGGTCCTATTTTTTCATATGCACTAAGTATATGCAAAGTAAGTAAAATTTAATCTAGTTTTAACCAAAGCTTATGACACAAAGTTGGGGTAATAAACATGAAAATGAAATATGCATAAGAGAATCCTAATTAAGATATGTATATGCAAAACCCTAATGCATAGAAAGCGATATATATTCAAAAGCCATTACTTATGCTACTTCTATCTATTGAAATAAAAGAGTAAAGTTAGAGATACTTACCTTGAGGATGAACCTATCAAGACTCAATCTCTCCCTTGGCCAAAGTGAACCTATCAAGACTTTTACACAAGATAATATTCTTCTCCAAGTATACACCCTAAGTAGTAACTCCTCAAGTAAAATGGAAAAAGAGTAGATTTAAAATGAATAATTAACTCTTATCTCTCTAAGAAATGGAAAAATGAATGTGTATATACATCTGAATCTAACCCTATAACTTTTTAGAAGTTTAGAATATAGGGTCAGTCTAATCAACTCTATATCATTATTTTCTAAAAATAAGTTAGGTATCAATCTAGGTTGACTGAAGCTGACCTATATACATAACGTGCTTTTAAAAATTAGGATATATGGTTGACCTATGATGATACTGTAATGTAAAGTATTCAAAAGGGTTTTAGGTAGTGAGAATATTTGAGTGTGAAAGAGAAGAGGCAAGGCTTAGGGAAGGACATAAGAGAGGTTTGGATTGATGGAAAGTGGTGATATAAGGGACAATAAACCTATGAAACACTAATGGTCTACCCACCCCTTTCCTGGTACACCCTTTATGGTATGCACCTAGAGATATTGAGACTCTATATGTTCCTATAAGAGAGAAACATTGGTATTTAAGAAATTTTGAAAATATTATGCATATACATAATGTACCCCTAAATAACTTGTGGGGAGGCTTTGAAATCCTACCCATAAGCCAATTCAGAAAAAATAAACAAAACAAGATAGGAAGAACCCCAAAAATAATAATATTTCCACTCAATACATTAATGCACCAATTATGTCTGGATCCAAATAATAAGTTTCCTTGAATTCATCGATCTATTTCCCATTTAAAATCATCACTCCAGTTTGTATGGTCCTTATTTTTATATGTAATCAAATCCTATTCTTTCTTCATTATCATCACATAGATGGTAAAATGGCATTGGCATCCATAAAAAAATTAGTATAAAATTTTTATCTACCAACACTAATCTTAAAAACCTTACAAATTTCATAAGGTGCCTCATCTTCAGCTTTATAATCTTAAGGTGACATTTACACTAATAAATATATTAAACATAAATAAATTAGGAATCTAACATATTTAAATTTGTATTATGTGTGTGTGTGTGTGTGTGTGTGTGTGTGTGTGTGTGTGTGTGTGTGTGTGTGTGTGTGTGTGTGGTGTTTGTGTGTGTGTGTGTGTGTGTGTGTGTGTGTGTGTGTGTGTGTGTGTGTGTGTGTGTGTGTGTGTGTGTGTGTGTGTGTGTGTGTGTGTGTGTGTGTGTGTGTGTGTGTGTGTGTGTGTGTGTGTGTGTGTGTGTGTGTGTGTGTGTGTGCATGTGTGTGTGTTACAAGATGCCATACTCATATTTTGTATTGGAGTTATCTATCAATCCTAAATTTTTGGAGGTTAGATGGAAAAGGATTGAAATCACTATCACCAATATGAAATATGATAGGATACCCTAGTATCTAACTTTCACCACTTAGGAAATATTAAATGAGATATATTTCTAGGATGAAATATATTTTTCATTGCCCAGTTTGTAATTCACCTCATTCCACTACACTTTTTTGGAAGGAAATTTTCAAGGGGTAAAATTTTCATTAGAAGAGATAATAAACACCTATATGTGGACCTCATCTATGAAGCGAGAAAAAAATTACACTTTTTAATTTTTAATCCTATTGAATTTTCATTAAAAATAATGTAACTTCATTTAATATTAATTTGATAAATTATTTAATTTAATATTAAAAAATTAGAATGTTTTACATGAAAAAAACATAGAAAGAAAAAAATACATTGCATTATCATATATTCCATTTCATATTTTAATTCATCATTCAATTTTTTTTAAAAATATCTTTCATTACATGAAAATACATTGAAACATTAACATATATTCATAATTAAAATTTGAACCTTTTTCATGAGAATAAAAAAAAATTCATTCAGTTACAATACAAATTAAAACTTGGCATAACAAGTTCTTTCTAAAAAGAGAGAAAGCCCTAGATTCATTAACATCAAAAATTATTTTTCTCATTTATACTACCTTGAAATACCCCAATAAATTCACAAAACACATATTATGTCAAGAACATAATAAATAAGAGAAATAATTACAATACACTAACATGCATGCCCTCATGAGTCTCCCTAGACTCTAAAATTAAGTTACAACCTAAAAATTTTACATATGATTTTTGATTGGCCATCATTGAAAAATGTCATGATATTGGTACCAATGATGTTATTAATATTGGTAAAATAGGGTTGTATAGAGGGACCCTACCCTTTATAATTATAGATAATTGGTACCAATGTTACTATTGGTATATATTAGTGTTAATTTATATTCAATTCTAACTTAGTAGGTGGGAAAAGAGGTTTAGTAATAGTGAGAGCAACACAACTGCTTATTGGTTTACTAGGTTCTAATGATTTTATTTCTATATGATTATACTAATATATATTAATTTTTGACTCATTAGGTGGAGAAAACATCCTAGAAACATTATGAGAAACACAAAGACTCATAGTTTTTTGTGACTTTTAAATTAATTTAACATTAGGAACATCATATACAAAATTGATCTTCACATTGCAAAACTACTGCACAACTGACACTATCATCTTATCAAGTGAAATCATTTTATCATTTTTTATTCAAAGCTTACCAAATATTTGTTCACACACTATTTTTGAATTGGTTTCAAATATCTAAAATATTTACATTGCAATACAAAAATGTGAACATATCATCAATAAGATCTACACAATATGAAGCACTCAATATTATTCCATTAGTGACTGGAATGGAATTAAAGGTTATATATTATTTTCCTATACCATAAATAATATTTGAATATTTTCACCACTCACATTTCATATCATAAGAAACAAATTTATGCAAGACATATATTTGATCCTTAATCTTATGTAGAAAAAACAAAACAAAACTATGAATATACATTGATAAACAATATATTAAATAAGACAATGTCAAACTAAATTTTATAATTTTAACATTGTTGTACAATAAAATAAAGTATAAATAAACATAAATTTCAATGGAAAATAAATAAATATAATTTTTCTAATTTAATATAAGTTCCTTTTAATTCCAAATAATTTTTTTGATTATGATAATTAAAATAGTTATTCATGCAATTTTTACAATTCTTACTAGAGATACCCTAAGATAAATTTATATTCATGGATGACCTAGAAGAGTTTAAGGAGATAACAAGGTTATATGAGATAACTATTCCCTATTTGGGTCTTTTGGAGGTGATGGATCCAATTATAGGTAGTGCCTTAAGTGCTTCCCTCATCTCCCTGGGAGGAGATTATGCTACCAGTGTGTTAGTCAATGATGGTTAGTATCTTAAAAACTTCCTCATCTTTCTCATAGGATATTATACTCCTAATATGTTAGTAAAATATGGGAAATGTATTAATAAGTTCCACATCTCTCTCTAAGTATATTATACACCCCATGTTCTCATGTTTACTAGCTTAACATTTTTTATGGAAAATTTATGTTATGTTAAACCCTCATCATTCAACATATATCAATGTCAACCACCCCATTTTTTATTTTAAACATTATTAAATATTACATTCCTATAATTAACACCAGAAAAAATATGGATATTTTAACAAGGTTAATAATAACATATCATAAAGGTTTACATAACTCAAATATTTTATTTCCCTCTATTAAATTTTTAATTAGGAAGGCTAACTAATCTTATTACATGTCAGATTAGGATTTATATGTTCTTGAATATTTTATGACTTAATATAAAATTATTCATTAAATTAATTGTAATTGAATTCTTCTCTTAAGTATTTTTCAACCTCGTATATTTTTCAAGAAATAAATAAAAAATAAAACATAAGGTAGGGCTATTTGCATATAATGTACTTTTATTCCCTGGTTTGATATTGAAATAAAATGAAATTGTATTTGAATTGTTTTCCTTGATGTGCACACATTTACACATAATAATCCACGTAATAAATGAGCAAATTTAATACTTAAAATTTTTAATGATTGGCCAAAAATAATTGAAATAATTTTGGCACTACCTCTAAAAAAATTGAATCTTGAAACTCTTAGGATTTTGAATCAAAAGGTCCAAAAATTCCTTCTAAATGTATGGAAAAATAATGAATTAATGAATTTATGGATATTTATATCCATTCAATAATATATGTTGATCACAAACCACCTAAAATACATAAAATTTAACCTAAAATTTATCCTAAATGTACTAATAACATACATTGTTCCATACTTAGAAATTATGTGAGGTGGAAGGGATAATGTGAGGATAAGGATATAATGGAAAGTGAGAAACCATCGGTAGTTTCATCAATAAAATTTCCTAAAAATAGTAATGAAACATAACACAATGCTTATAGTCAACAATTTGTAAATAAATCAAGCATTGGGTAGATAATTGTATGCAATATGTGTTTTTTGAATTCCCACTTGATAAGTATACATATATCATTTATATTCCAACTATAATTAATATGGAGAGTGAAATTTATTCAAGTCATACATTGTTTCACTTATGGGAAATGCTTAAGTACTTTCCCATATATCTCTGAGGAGATTATACTCTTTTTGTGTTGGTGCTGATTAAAGTTGAGTTATTCAACATATTTCTCTTGAAAATTTATGCTGTATTTAATGCTAATCACTCCACATATTAATGTGAATGAACCATAAGTATTATCTAAGCTTCCTCGATGTCCATTACTTATTGTATGGGTTTCCATTTTTTTGATAATAAATAGAATCAAGTAAAATAATGATGGATAATGAATACTAATGGAAAATATTTTCTAGTTCAAAATTTTAGAAAAAAATATAGGATGAAAAATAACGAGGATTAATGGATAATAATGGAAAATAATTTTTGGGTGGGAAAATTTAATTTGATTTTAGTTTAATGAATTTATATGAAAATGAAATTTAAATTCTTTTGGTGTTGAATAGGGAAAAGGTGTTCCTCATTGGGATATGGGGGCTTCCATGAAGTAGGATTATTTTATCTCAATGCCCATTCCGTATACATGTTATCAAGATATGTATAGTTATGGATTGGGTTTAGATCAATTTTTTTATTTGATATGGAAAATAAAGTTGGTTTTACATGGATCCAATAATAACTCAATTTAATAGTATGCATACAAGATTAGAAAATAAGCCTATAATGGCCACAATATAGAGAATGTATCTAACTCAAAAATAATAAACAAAAAATAACAACAAATAAGGAAAATGCATAAAAATAAAATACTAGGTAGAATGAGAAAGCTCCTCATAGCTAGTCTTGACCTGACTTGCCTCTTATTTTAATTCCTAGATAGGTTCCTTCTATAGTTATTTAGTCATTATGACTCTTGTGCATTTCAAAGGGCCTTTAGTATAGCTCTATATATTATTATTATTTTGTGTAGAATTAGGGGTGTCTTTGGGTTGATGGATGGACTAGATGTGCTAAATGTCTTCTAAGGCCTCCACCAAATAGCAGACTTGTCCTACCTTTTGGCTTCCAACATCAGAACCATGTCTAGATCCTTCTTGAGTGACACAGTTTCATATTTTAGGTGGTCTCAATATTTAATGAGGTCTAACATAACAATCCTTACATTTTTTAGTTTTTCCAAGAAGAAGCCTAAGTCCCTACTACATTGCCCATCAAAATTCTCCAAAGTGAGATTAATACCCCCCTTTAGGCTAGTTCCCTCTTTCCACAACACATCAAAGGATTTAGGTGTTTTATTAGTAAGGGTAGGGGATGGGGCTAATAATAATTTGAGGGGAGTCTTGTCTAGGTCTAGATAAATATTTATTATTGTAACATTATACAAATATTTTATGGACTTTTAGAAAATACTTTAAATTTTTTAATTGCATATTTTCATCTTAGTTTTTAGTATTTTTAAAAATTATTAAATATTTTCTTCTTAATACTTAACAAATAATTTTATTTCATAAAAATAAAATATTATATTTAATATCGATGATATAGGAAATGCATTTCATTTTAGGGTAACCAATTTGAAAATATAGTGATGTCCTCCTCTATGATGCTTGACAGAGGTCAAATTGGGCAGATCATAGCCAAGAATATTAAAATAGGGATGTGTTGTTGAAGTTTTAAATTTTAAAAAGGGTATTTTTTTTCTATTTTTTACTCAAAAATACATAAATAAACAATATGAGGTGATTTTATTTGTCTTGATTTCCCCAGTTGACAATGGTAGATCAAGTTCAAGAAACATAAATGTAAAGGGATACCAAACTATTCATGAAATAAAAACATGAAGGGAGAAGGTTTAGTTAATGAAAATAAATTGGTCACCAATTTGACCAATTTCGTTTGACCCATCAACCACATCAACGCAAATTAAAATCCACCAATTAAATAAGGTACTATAAAAATATCTCTCATAACAAAGTTATCAAAAACATTAATATTAATATATATATATATATATATATATATATATATATATATATATATATATATATATATATTGTATATATGCTATTTTTTTCTTAATAGATATATATGTAACCAATATCATTTTGAGACACTATGATAAATACACAAAAATTCAATAATTGTTTGAAAAATACCCAACACCATCTACACAATGTATTGACTAAAAAATGAAATTTCAATAATGTTTTACTTTACCCAATATAAAAATGAAAATTTTAAATTTATGTAAAAACATTACGATCCTCATTAACCAAAGTAAAAAATCTAAGTTAAAAGATATATTTATAAAATAACATTTTAAAAAAAAAATTGTAAGGAAGAAGTTGGTTAGCTTTGCATGATTTATAATACAAAATACATATACGTGTATAAAATAGTAAATAATTTTTTTTTATATATAACCTACACTCAAAATGAAAAAAATCATCACTTTACATCATATTTGAATTCTAAATATGATGTCATTATAGTTACTATAATATATACAATAAGAAACATTTACCTTTTTTAGGTTTAAAAGAAGGAAAATTTGGAAATTTTTATTGTAATTTTAATAAGAGTTACAAAAATTGAATGGTAATAGTGGCACTTTTGATGATATTATTCATAATCTTTTGACTCATGTAATTATTTCTCACTATTTTCATTCAAACTTTATTGTAATTATGGAAAAAGAGACCCTTCACATCATATTATAAAATTAAATATGCCTATGTCTTATACATTTTTCATGATGATAAACTATTAGTTCCACATTCTTTCATATAAGCCTCAAGGATAATGATATTTATGATTTTAATGCTCTTGTGTTAGGGGAAAATTTAGTTTCCATCAATGTGTAATAAATCTACCCATACATAATGTAACTAGGCCTAAATAGATTCATTTAAATAAAATATAAATTTAAACATAGTTAAAATAAATAATATTATAAAATAAAAATAAAATAAAAATATAAGGTTTTATAATAATATTTTATTTGTCACAAATCAATGCATAGTCGTCAGAAACACACTTTAGAAAAAGGGTAAAAAAATAAGATGAAAAAAACCTAGAAAACTTTGGATCATTAAAGGAATGTTTTTGAAGTGAAAACCTCCATAAATGTAAATTAATACTCCTATCAAAATCAATTAATGGTTATATAAACTTGTGAATTTACTAAATATGATTTTATAAAGGGCCTGCAAGCCTTGATTTTCTTAAATTCTGCATAGATATTTATGAAACTTGTTTCCTTTTATGCATCCCTAACAACTCACCACATACCAATTAAAATGGGTAAATTAATGGGGGGACTGTGTTATCCATCTATTATTATCAAGACATTAATATGGATAAAATTTGTAAAATAATACTCATTACACTTCAACAAATAATTCATTGATGCAACCTAATCCTATATTAATTTTGATGCTAACATGAACAAGTACCACAATAATATAAAATTATTCAAATATTCATTAAATATTTTATATAAATAAATATAATAAATAAATTCTTGATTGTATATTTCACATTCACTCATCACTCATTCATTTCATGTCTCATCCATCTTTTGTCATCATTGCACTTATGTATCTATATAATTCTCAAAATCAAAATAACAATAAAATTGAAAATTAAAATACATAATGGATGGAAAATCCTAAAAATGAGGATGAAAAGGCATGTGGGGCAAAAAAAGGGGACAAAATGGCTCACCATAGAGCTATACATAGTATGTTCCTAGTGACATAAAACATACATAATACTAAAATATTTAGACCATTACTGTTTTCATTCTAGAGACACCTTAGAGTTCACTAAGCTTTTAATTATCACAATTATAACACCTAAGTATTATTATAAGTGACATGTGGAGGTTTTTCTAGATAGTGATGTTAGGGTGACTTTAGTAGGTGATGTTAATGTGACTTAAGAGGAAACATAAGGGTGAATTAGGAAGTAATGTTAGGGTGTAATAAGGAGGTAGTGAGGTGAATTTACACATGAATTTAGGGTGAATTTATAGGTAATGTCAGGGTCTATCTAATAATGTTATTATAGGTGACATTAGGGTTAATTTACTAGAGACATCAGGTTGTTATTATTAATTAATATCTCTGTGTTTTTATAGGTGAATTTAGGTTTAATATATTTGTAACTATATGCCCATATTTATGGGGTGACATTAGGGTTTTCCTAATGATTTTTTTCCATATTTAACGTGACTTTATTATATAATTAAATTAGTGACAAGATTGATTGAATGAAGGAATAAATTAGGTAAAATTAAGCCCACTAAGTCCAATTATGATTATTTAATGTGATATGGGGCTCTATTTTTCATTATTCAATGCCTCATGTAACCAATCACTTCGTTGGTTACATGCGGGACAAAATTATATAAAATCAAGACCCTTAAAATTAATTTCAACATCCTAATTTTATTTTAGGCCTTACATTCCATAGTTTACTCCCTGTTTAAAAAAATCACTTGATTTGTTTCATAGAGAAATAAGTTATGGAAAATTAAACCCCTTAAACATAATTTCAAAAACGTAATGTGATTTGGAGATTGATTTTCATTTTTTGAGTACCCCATTAAACTAATCACTGGATTGGTTTCAGGGGGACATAATTAGGTAAAATTTAGATCTTTAAAAATTTATTAGAAAAGTATAATAGTTTTTTTTACATAATTGAATCCCACATTTAACTAATCACTCATTTGGTTTCATAAGGGGAAAATAGGTAAAATCAATACAATGTGATTTAAAGCTCAATTTTCCATAATTTAATGCCCAATTCAAAAAATATAGCGATTGGTTGAATGAGGAACATAATTAGGTAAAATAAAGTCCATAAAACTAATTTCACCAAACCTAACATGAATTCAATCTTTATTTTACCTATTTGAGTGCCCCATTCAATAAATCACTTGATCAGCTGAATGGGAGATGCAATTAGGGAAAATTGTTCCCTTTAAAACTAATTGTTAGAACTTAATTTGATTTGGGATTAGTTTTCCCTAATTTAGTCCCATATCAACCAATAAATAAATTAGTTAAATGGGGGATTAAATTATAATAAATTAATGCCATTAAATCTTATTACAATAATATTATTTGATTTTGACATTCAACTAATCACATGATCGATTGCATGTGGGATGAAATTAGGATAAATCAAGCCTTTTAAACCTATTTAAAACAACCTAATTTAATTTATAGATTTATTTTCCCTAATTGGATCTCTCACTCAACTAGTCATTCAATTAGTTTATATGGGAAAAAATTAGGTAAATTCAATCCCCTTAGACCTAATTTTAACAACCTAAAGTGATATGGAACCCAATTTTTCATAATTGAGTGCCCCACTCAATAAATTACTCATTAGGGAGGATGGGGGATGAAATTAGGGAAAATTAACCCACTTAAAACTAGTTTTGACAAATTAATTCAATTTGGGTCTTGATTTTCCCTAATTTCTCCCACATTCAACCAATAATTGTCTTAGCTTCATGGGGAATAAATTAATGGAAATCAAACCCCTTAAAACTTATTGGAACAACTTAATGTAATTTATGGATCTATTTACAATATTTGAGTCCCTTAGCCATCTAATAATTTTATTGGTTTCATGAGGGATGAAAAATGGAAATTTTATCCCCTTAAACCTCATTATGATATCATAATGGAATTTGGGATAATGACATTAGATAATTTAGTCCCCCATTTAATCAATCACTTGACTAGTTGTATAGAGGTTGCAATTAGATAAAATAACCCCCTTAAAAATAGATGTGGTAGCCTAATTTAATTTGGGGCTTGATTCATAATAATTTATTCCATCATCCAACCATTAACTCATTTGGTTGCATGGTGGACCAAATTAGGACAAATTGAGCCCATTAAACCTAATTACAACAACCTAGTGTGATTTTAGGCTCAATGTTACCCACTTTAGCTTCCCATTTAATCAATAACTTGATTAGTTTCATATGAGAATAAATTATGTAAAATTTATCCCCTTAAATATAATTTTAAAAATCTAATGTGATTTTTTGCTTGATCTTATCTAATTAAGTGCCACATTTAACCAATCACTCGATTGATTGGATGGGGGATACATTTATGACAAATCAATCCCCTTAAATTACATAACCTAATTTTATTTTGGCTTTTATTTTACCTAATTTATTCCCCTATTCAAAAAATCACTTGAATGGTTATATATAAGACCATATTAAGATCAATAAAACCACTTAAAACTAAGGGAAATAAATCAATGTGATTTAGAACTCAATTTTATATAATTAAGTGCCCCATTCAACTAATCACTTGATTATTTTTATAGACATATTTAGGATAAATAAGCCTCCTTAAAACTAATTCTAAAAAACTAATTTGATTTGGTACATGATTTACCTAATTGATACTATAACAAGATTACTTAGATGTTCACAGAATAGAATATTTATATCACATAAATAAGATTAGAATATATAGATCCACAACAATAATTGATAGAAAAGTAGAATTATTGATAAATATATCTAAGCCACTTAGAGGGGAAAACCTTTAAAATAATGCATTAAGAGAATATTTCACAATACGATGATAAAATACTAACCACTAGCTCTTATATATACTTTGCTTAGTCATGATTATTTCATAGTCTAACCTTACTAGGAACATAAAGAGATGCAACAATATAATATAAGAAGTATGTAAGCCATAAATCAACCACTCATATCTTTAAAAATTCCATATGTTAAGGTTGTATCATTCCCGTCCCATTCAAAATAATGTTTTCCTCAATGTTGAATCAAAATAAGATGTTTTTACATGAATTATTCAACCTACCATGTTTCATCTTCAAAATGTATATTATTTCATTTGATTTAATACTCATTAATCTATCTAGTATGTAGTTGATTAGTGTGCATGTGAAGGATCCATTTAATCTCCATAATGAATCATCCTTATTCATTTAATTAAGGTAACTTAGACTAAGTATAAATTATAATTACAATTACCTTCTTTAGGAAATAAACATGGAATACTATATGTATGTGAGTGGATAGGGTAGTTCCATCTTCTAGGCCACATTACCAATTTTATACAAGATCTAATAAGGGTCATAATACTTATGGGATGACCTATTATCCTTTTTTTTTTATTAATTAGATATATATGTTTATATAAATGAAAATTCACAAAGACCCAATTATCTATATCAAAATGCCACTCACTATGGTGTTGATCTTATTATTGTTTCATTTTATTTTAAATTCTCTCATAGACTAGTGAGTATCTTCTATTAATTTCAAATGTGTTCCTTAATAACTAAATCTTTGGTATGCACCTTCAAGGATGAATTTATGGATGTGGTGTGATAACCATAAAATGATACAAAGGGAAAATTTTGAAAGAAGTGTGAAAATAAGTGTTATACCACCATTCGGTAAGTGGTAGCCAATGAACCCATTTGTCATGTTTGTTGAAAACAAAATAATGAAAATACCCTTCTAGACATTTGTTGAATACCTCTATTTTCCATTATATTTATAATGATAGGAAGAGATATGATCTAATTATTTTTCAAAACATCCAAATAATTCAATCTAAACAATATGGGATCTTGTTCATTTAAAATTATATTTGGAGTACCATGCAATTTCTGAATTATATTGAGCAGAGAAGAAGCTACTATACTAGTGATAGATGGTTGTGATGATAAAAAAAAAGCATACTTAGTGGTTCAATACATAATTACCATGATAAAATTTACACCTTCAGACTACGGTAACCCAGTAATGAAATACATGGAAACCTCCTCCCACCTATATTAGGGATAGATAAAGGCTGCAAAAGACCTAGAATCTTAATAATTTCATCTTTGTTTTTTTGACATACCATGCATTCAAAAACATGTTTATAGACATACCACTTTAATCCTTTCAAAAATAAATCTTTATTGATTTTATGATATGTTTTTAAAAATCTTGAATGACCTCTTATTAGAGATTCATGAAGTTCCTAAAGGATTTTATGTTTGAGGAGAAAATGTTTATAGAGGTATAATTAATATTTATACCATATTGCATTCACCTTCCATGTAAATATTTTATAACCCATAAAACCAAGATGAATATTTTAAATAAAAGATTGGGTATCCGTATCATTGTCCCATTATGATCTTGCTTCTTATAGCTAATTTTCTTTCCAAATGGTCATTGCACATAACAATGCCTCAACTAATTTACGCTACCTAGATAGTGCATCTACCACCACATTATATTTTCCTTTATTATGTACTATTTAAAAATCATATCCTAATATTTTAATCACACATTTATGTTTTTATTCCAATGACAATCATTGTTCCAAAAAATATTTTAATCTATCATGACTAGTCTTTACTTAAAAGTGTGAACCCATCAGATAAGGTATCCATTGCTTGAACACATGGAAAATAGTCATCATATCTTTCTCATAGATTTTATTGATCTTATTTTTACCTTTATTTGATTACTCTCAAATTCAATTGTACTACCTTATTTCATTATTAAAATCCACAAGTTGTATCTTGATGCATCACATTCAACAACAAAATACTTAAAAAATTAGGGGTGGGAAAAATTGGAGTGGTATACATATCCATTTTAAGTTATTTTAATTCCTTAGTATTTGTTTCAATCCATTATAAGGAATATTTATTCAACAAATATGTGAGTGGGGTTGTGATGTTATAATTTTTGACAATCTTGTGATAGTAACTTGTTAGCCCCATAAATCCTCAAAGTTTTTGAGGGTCTTAGGCACCTATCACTTCATCATCACTTGGATATTTTTTAGATCAACTTTAACACCTTCATGTGAAACAATATGACCCAAGTAATCCACCTCTTTGATGCTAAAATCACATTATGAATCTTTTTCATAATGTTGATATTTTATATAACTAAAAGTCCCTATTTCACATGCTTAAAATGGTATTATCAATTTTTGTTGTAAATGAGGATGTCATAAAAAAACAAAGACAAATTTTCTCAGAAATGGCCTAAAAATAGAATTTATAAAACTCTAAAATGTATATGGTACATTTATGAGACTAAAAGGCATGACCATAAACTAATAAAGACCTTAATGAGTTTGAAAATCTATTTTAGATGTGTTATATTTGTGTATTATAATATGATGGTACTTAGATTAAATATATAATTTGGTAAAATAAACAACACCATGAAATTAATATAGCAAATCATAAATTACTAGAATAGGAAAATTATCTTTGATGGTGTACTTTTTGAGTTATATGTATTATAGAAAATTAATCCAAGTGTCATTATTATTACACACCATGACCACAAATGATGAAAATTCAATTTGGTTGTGTCTAATAATTCTTCCCTCCAACATCTCCTATACTATATTTTTATTTTAAATCTTCTAAGAATAGGGATACCTGTAAGGCTAATGGTGGGTGGTGTACTACCTAGAATTACTCTAATGGAATGGTCATGCAATATTATTAGTGTAATCCCTTTTGACATGGAACCAAAAACAACATGATGGTCATCCAAAACTAACTATAAATTAATAAGGGTAGATTCCTTTGATGGTTTAACATATATGGAAAATAATCATGAAACAAATCCATTCTGATTTGACTAAAGACCCTCTAATGTAAGTTTATATATGATGTCTTATGTAGTGGATAGAGTCATGTGAAAAATATAAAAGAATCATAAGTAGAACTATTAACCATCTAATGAATACATAAAGAACAAGGTTTATGATGATTTATCCATACTACATGTTTGTAGGTTTAGAGGTGAAATTAAAAGAATTTCAAAATACTGTTAGTGTAGGTTTTTATTTCATTTAATGTTTTTACCCTACACATGTTAATTATATTAATTAGGTGTCACTTATTGTATTTAAGTCATTTGGGAATATAATCCCACATGGATGAGGATTTTGTTTCATGCCAATATTCTACCTAAATATGTACCTTTCCTAAAACTATTGTAACCAATTCAATGAATCTAATTAATGTAGTATGTTGGATGGATTGATCCTATTTTTTAATTATTATCCATTTTTATTTACTCATAAATATTGTATGTAATTTATTAACTCTTTTTCAAAACAAGTACATTTGATTTATCTAGTTATCTTGGTGAACACTCTGATATGGTATCTAAGTGATTATAGTATTTGAATGTCTATGTTTTCTATTAGTTTTTAATCTTGAGTTCATTTGAAAAAAATACTAAGGACATGTATTCATAGTCCATATTTAATTGTTTTGTAGTGTATTATGAGGATTTTTCTAGGGGGTTTATAAAAAATTCTAGTTCATTTTTTAAAATCTCAAAATTTTAGGGTCATGTCTTAAAAAATACATGGGTATTATTATTTTTAGGAGGTTAGGATCTTTTTTTTATGAAATATTATTATTTAATTATCATTAAATGATAATACATAATAATCAAAAAACATTTATTATCATCCTCCATCTAGTCAATTGACTCCCTTTCTACTCCTTCAACATGGTCACAACCTACTCCTAGTCGACATGGACTGTGATTCTAGAAGTAGAGAGGAGAGTCTCACATTTAACCAAGGTTATCATGCTACCAAGAGGAGGTTATTATGAATAAAATATTATGTTTCATGTTGAAAAGAGGCATTTAATCATGTTGGCAAACATGTAGGGGCATGTCCTACACTAAACCCTATGCCTCTCCACCTCTCCATGTCTTGGTCATGCTAGGCATGGCTTGGTTAGGGTGTATACCTACATGATCAATGCCTCCACACCCAATTGATGTCACTATAATCCTCCCACAACCTCAAATGACTCCCATTGGTCACAACCAACTCAAAGTTTACTTCACACCTTTAATTTCTCATTCTATTCATGTTTAATGAAAAAGGAGATTTTAATGACCTAGTTTGGGTGATTTCAACATGATCAAGTTGACATCAATGGTATTATATCTTGATAAGTTATATCCACCCCTACACATATCCCTTGGAGACCACTAATGGTTTTTTGATAAAAATGGCATGTTGAAGCCTCTACATGCCCTTGATATAATCTTACATAGCCCCCAACATTATTTAAGGGTCTTACATGGCTTAATATTCCATTAGAGAGTATTTCCATGGATTTTGTATTTACTCATGCAATTTTTGAGATTAAAAAGGATCTCCAACAACTCCCACAGCCTAATCAAGGTGTTTGGCATCTTACTGGTCTAATTTTTCTAAAAAACCATGACACACAGACCTACATTTTATCTATGGAAATACATATCTAAAAAAAAATTCAAAATCGAAGGCAAATTAATCTCAAATCCATACCTTGAAATTATAAATATTTTATTAATTTTTTAATATTTAGTTTTTAATTGTGTCTTCAAGTGGAATTATCTCCTTGTGATTATACATGTGGGTGCTTAGAAATACTAGCTAAGACTTTCAAATTGATTTAGTGAGGTCTCTAGTTAAATTACATCAAATTTATGCAGGGATATATTTATTTATAATCCTTTAATGAATTTAAGTTTTATGCTATTTTAATTTAAAAAGGCCATTAAATATGAGAATATAATATCAAGTGTAACTTTTGATTGATAACTCAAAATTGAGTACCATTTTGCTCAAAAGTGAATGATTTTTCATGCCCCATCCATTAGTCTCATTTATTTTGGATTCAAAATAAAATTATAAATTTTCAAATATTGGGGGTTTATCAAAACTAATATCAAAGGGGTGTTTTGTCATTGGTCATCTTTTTCTTTTGCATTTCTCTATTTTATACAAAAATAACTTAAACTTCAACTACAACTACAAGAACTTTATTTATATAAATGGATGCTAATTTAATTACACCACTCACACCATTTAACTAATTTGAATGAAAATCCAAAATTTAAATCACTTTTATAAGGAAAGGTTTACATTTTGTAACAATGGACATTAACACTAAACCTAATATAGATGTAGAAAAAGTTAAGTGGTAAAACTATTTTGTAAAGCCTATGGGTTCCTATGTTTGTCTTTTTTTTTTAATCTTCTATTTCATGTAGATGCTACTAAAACTCCTAATAAAGTCTAGACCACCTTGGATAATATCTTTGGGAATATATATGTAATGAGAGGTCATCAATTAGATAAGGAACTCATTAGTTTAAGTCCTAGTACGTTTTAAACCCTTCAAGATTTTTTCACTAAGTTTAGGTCTTTGAGATTGAAAGTAAAATAATTATGAATGGATAAGAAGGATGATCAATTGGTTCTTTATATACTTTATAAACTAGATCTCAATTACTTTGTATTTGTCTCTAATTTCCATGTTACCAAAAGTTACTTTGAACCCACATGGAAAATGCCCTCTTTAGATGATTTTATTATTGACTTGACTTGGGAGTAAGATAAGTTAATACATATGGGTACACTAAATTTATTAAAACCACAAGTCCTAATTGATGGAAATGGGAAGAATAAGGCTTCACATAATAAAGAGAAGAGATATAATAAAAAGGATAAAGAAGAAAAAGGATATGGGTACACTAAATTTTTATGTGATGCTAATGACCATACATAGGCAAGAAGGTGCCTTCATGATGACTTATTTGAGTAATGAGGACAATAAAGAAGTATGTTCCATAGAATGATCTATATGTTTCATATATGACATTAGACCTCTATATGTTTGTGATTGGAAATGTCATAAGGTTATTTGAGGATAACATTAATGTATTTTAATATTAATAACGTGTCTGCACAAGTTTTAGATGTCATGTTTGTCATGATTGGTTTTTGGAGCTTGTAGGTAGTCTAGAGTGGCCTATTTAGAGAGGCTAGTTTGAGCTATTATGAGTAAAGTTTGCGGTGAGTGAGATATTTTTTATATTTTATGAGTGTTATATATTTATTAAATGGATTTTTTGTTCATATCTTCTCTCTATTTTGGTTGGATCATTCAAATATCTTTGACTAAGTTTCTAGGATACATGACGAATTTGAGTAATCAATTTGTTTGAGTTGGTTTGGACCTATGTGAGCTATTTTCTGGTGACAAATGGATTTTAATGTGTTTTTAAAGTTATTAAGTACATATCCATGTGATTTTTTATGTGGTTTTTTTATAAAATCAATAATATGGCTCAGTTCTTCTTGGCAATACTTTTTGGGTGTTTGCAGGACTTAGAGCGAGAGAGAGAATGACTTGGATGGAGTAGTGGTTTGGAGTTCCAGATGTTATAAACCCATGTGGGAGTGAGAAATGATATATTTGAGGTATTTTTTATGTTTTTAATGCATTGGTGATGGATATTATTCATGGAGATGGTCATATGTGTTGAATGACCTATAAGGGCTAATGCATTAAGCCTAATTGAGATCTAAAGGAGGATTGAGATTGTTTTGAATATGGATGACCTATGTAGTGTTTGAGTTGGATTGATGAAATTTATGAGGATATTTTATAATGGTAATACAAGTATGTTAAGTATCTTGGCTGACCAATATGGGTTAGATGATGGAGTAATATATATAGAAGGTCAAATTGGCCTATTTATGTAGGTTTGAGGGTGTGTGAACTAAAGCAAATAAAAGAGATAAGTCAAGGAGTATAGATAGGTAATTAAGGAAAATAAGAGGGATAATATTATCATTCATTTTGTTTTATCAAGTTAATGAGCTAACAATTCATTGGACCTAACAGTCTAAAGGGTGACTTGGTTGATCGAATGAGGTAGGTGTGCCTGCTTCAAGAAGAGAAGCAATTTTATAGGTGTCAGAGCAAGATAAGCTTATCATCAGGTGTATAAGACATTAGATTAGTGTTGGAAATTAGATAAAAGGTGGTTGAGTAGGTATTTAATCACCTATGGGGTTGTAGTATCCTTGCTAGTTGGAGCTAGCTAAAGGTCTAACTTAGAGCTAGACTAAATTGAGGGGTGGATGTTCCTTGATCAGTTGGAGTGGGTCGAAAGTATCTTGTTTTTATTATCCTTATAGGGGTTTATTCCTTTGGTTAGTAAGATTAAGAGTGGGTTTTATCCACCTAGAGGGTTTCTCACATATATTATGTGTTCATATGATGCATGCTCTTGTTCATGCTTTGGATGTATAAGCTTTCATGTCCATGTTACTACATCAAATTGATGTATAATGAATGAGTTTCAGATTTGAATAAGCTTTTTTGACTAATGATTCACCCCCACTCTTAGTAGCTACTTACAAATAATACTTTCTCACATTTTTTCCCTAAATATTCTTTTAATCTTATTCATTAAACTCACCTAGACTTGATGATATTTCTAAGCCTGAGAACATATCTGAGAATGAGGAATCTTCTTTTATCACAAATGATTAAATTAGTAAATGGGACACACCTCCACTGTCTCCTTATTACTTTATATATATTAAGGATTTATATATGGATCCACTTAATTTTGGTCCACTTTAGACATTGTAGGGAATAGGTACATTGATCCAAGACTAATCAGATATTAGGTAGTCTAGTACCTAGGTATAGGGAATTTTAAATTATTTATATCTCTATTTATGATCACCATTATTACATGAAATAGTTGGCACATATCTTATGTAATAGGATCACATTTATTTATATAGGAACTAAAAACTCATTGGAGATCCATAATGCACTAGGTAAACACATTCATTGTTATAGGGTGATCAAATCTTATTTACACCTACTTTTGATCCATAATCACTCCAGAGAGATCCCTTATAGGATACATGGTGGCTACAAATAGTTGTAGCTTCTAGTTGTATTTTTTATCTCTCTCTTCTTCCTTTTTATCTTTTGAGGGGGAGTTTTTCATACAGGATATCTATTTGTTTCCACTTTATAAGAGTTGATTGGTACTTGGGTACCTTGTTAGGCCTAATTTTCAAGATTTAATTATTCCACCCACCTAACTATGCTTAAGGGGTGTTAGTGTAGGTTTTTGTTTTATTTAATGAGTTTTCCCTAAACATATTTTTTAACTTACTTATGTGTCACTTAGGTGTTTTTAGGCCATTATGGAAGATAATACTACATGTATGAGCATGTTGGGTCATGTCTATGTTCCACCTTTATATGTACCTTTCCTAAAACTATTTTAACCAATTCATTGAATCTAGGCAATACACTATGTTGGATTGATTGATCCTAGTTTTACATTATTCTTCATTTTGGTTTACTCACAAATATTTTATGTGATTTCTTGAATATTTTTCAAACCAAGTGAATTATATTGATCCAATGATATTTTCAAACACTCTAATAAAGACATTTATCCATTAGTTTACCAATCCATTTATGGGCATTAGATGCCTAGGTTTTTTGATAATATGAAAAGTATATAAAAAATAAGGGATTATTAGTATCATCCTAATTTTACTATAATTAGGATAAAGGTAACTAGAGCACCTCCCTTATATTTTCCTTGTTTTGTCCCTGATAAGGTGATAAAGAAGGAAATTGTACATGAAATATATAATTGTCTAGGTGGATATCTTGGTGCTAAACACCAAGGATACTACCACAAAACCCCTTTGAGTATCAATAAAATTCAATATTTAGTGAGGAAGCACCTAAATGTAGTTGGAAAGGTTAGGGACCACTATTGCTTAGAGGAGGCACAATGAAGATAATTTGACCCTAGGGGTAGAGTTATGCAATTTCTCAATAACCTCAAGAATAAGGTATTTAAAATTACCTATGCCCACAAAAGTTTTGGGCATGATGAAATATTCATCAATGCCTTAGATGACTATAAAGTCTATATTCAAATGAACAAACACAAAAAGCCAATGGTGGTGACACAAAATATTTAATATGATCCTTCAATCACTAGATAAAAATCATGAAAAATTATAGAGGAGGTGATTAGAGTTTCAGGTTATCAATGGCCTCAGTAGTAGGCACAATCATCCCAAGAACAAGACTATCTTCGCTCTCCTTAATAAGAAGAATCTAGTCCAATGAAAGAATATTCCACTCAAATGGAGATAGATTCCCAAGTCAAAAATAATATTCTTAATGGAATTCCAAGGCCTCAACTAGTATCAACAATTTAACCCTTTACAATAACTAAAATGGCATCATCTCCTAAAAGTGGGTGAGTATGATCAATTTATTTGGCACCTTTGCTTTTGACTAAAATTCAATAAGTAAGTCCTCTTAAATTTTTATAGAGTTATTTTATATCAATGCCATACACATTATTTCCCCCATCACCTCCAACAACTCCATTAGTGGCACCTATAGTTTCAATTCCATCACCTTCATCTACTATATCTCTCCCATCACTTTATACCACCCCTTTTATTTCCACTTCACCTCTACCTATGATAGATGGTTCATTTCCATCCATCATTGTATCCCCTCCATCTTCCATTGCAACCACTTCAAGGTAAGCCCCCAATTATACTCAACCACCCATTTATACTTATAATAACAAGCCTATAACTTTTAGAGTCTCTCTTAAGATGGTCCAAGTAGAATAAATACCTATATATGGTCTATTCATTTATGTAAGTCCTCTTTTTTAGGAATTAGAAGAACATCAAGAGGTAATATCATTAGTATATTATGATAATGATGAGGAAGAGGAGGAACCAAAGACTATCGAGGAAGAGGAACAGAGGGTTAAAATTGAAATAATTGATATAATAGAGGATGTAGAGCCTACATAAACTAGGGGGGAAGAAGACAACCTAGCCTCTAAAAAAGACAATTATTCTTACTGAAGAATAAATTTAGGCCCTTAATAAGGTAATTTTTTCATTTACCTCCTCCATTATAGTTGTAAATACTAGTGTTGTTAATTTTCCATATACTAGTCTAGATGTTTCACCCATTTCTCTATATGAGTCATTGTATAAATATTGTCTAAAAACTAGGCCATTATATGCATATGAAAATATTGAGGAAACCAGGTCACAAAATTCTAGTTCCTTTGATTCTTTAATTTTTTAAACTACAGATTAAATAATGGCCATACCCTAATCTAATAGAAGTAGGGTTCATATTGATATCTTGGTGATTATTTACATTTTTGATACCTGAGCACCACTTACACCCTCTAGGACATGTAACCAATTCTATGTTTTTATTCCTCAATCCACTCAAATCAAGTCTTCCATTATGACAATATTAAAGAATTAAATAAAATCAAGATATATGGTAAATACTCCACCCTAGAGAGATATCTTAGGATGAATCAAGGTTGGTCAACCACCTCTTCAACTTCTTATCTAAATAACTTCCTCAATGCTTTCACCAAGATCCATCCCACCTTCTACCTTTATAGAGACCACTGAACCTTAAGAATAATGAGAATTAATTATCCATTATAAAGTCAAAGATTCCCAAGAGTGAAAGAAACATAGAATTGGCTTTGTCCTCCCAAAATTTTTAACAATAATTGCACACTTTGAAAATCATGTTTGAAATACTTAGTGGGTAAGGAAAAGGAAGGTAGTGGACAAGAAAGGGGAGGAAATAATACTAGATCAAAGGGAGAAATTGTTCCCCTTGGTAAAGGAAAAATATAACCCTAATGACCTTGATCAATATGAAGAGTATTTTTGTGATTTCATGGACTTAAATAGAGAATTCATGAAATAAATGTATAGAATACAATACTAATATATAAAAAGGATTCTACATAGGTAGATTATCTAAGGCTTGAGAGATATAGTGGATAATGTTCAAATCATAAATTTTTTTTATATAATATATTGAACACAATACAAGATTCAAGGGGTGAGTCTTAGCCTAATTGGGTAATGGTGTCAACCTTATGGAAATAATTTAAGGAATTAGAAAATAGACTTAATTTTTTGGTATCCTATGCAAGAAAAAGTTCCTAAATTACTTTGAGCCTAATGAACACCCAAGAAACTATATGGGCCTTGAGTTATGTGATTTATAAAAGAGAAAATTCCTTCAATTGTCAACAATAGATGAAGGCCTTCATAGCCTAGTTCATGAGATAATAAAGAGAGGTTACAAAAATTTTCAGGAATATGAGGGTTTTAGGTGTGATTACCTCTATAGGTTAACTAGAAAATAAGCCCAATTTTGAGGGTTTAATTAGAGATTCTATAGAAAGATTTAGGGCTGAGGTAGAATTAATGATATATAAGACAAATGAAGAAAATTTACAATTAATTAATTTTTCAAAGGATAAGGTTACTAAGGCATAGGCCTTCAGAGCTTTATTTAGAGCCTCAAAAGTTAAGCATAAAAGGCTAATGGGTGAAATCACATGAATATTAAATCCATTTATTATTAAGTTTTTTTTATCATCAATGAAAAAATTGACACTACATATGCATTATATGAATAAATCAAAGCTACTCAGGAGGATGATACTACAACATATTATACATTAACAGTTTCTCCAATTCACACTTAGCCTTAAGTGCTAGTTCACATAGTGGTGCATATTCCTATTAGAACCACTTCAAATAAATCTTCACATGAAAGTCATCAGTATATTTTATAAATAAACTAAGCATGAAACTACTTTATTCTTCTAATAATTCCCAATTGGCGTGCACATGCACACACACATACTTTGATCATGCAATTCTAGCCAATTTTATTATGAATAACATGTGCATGCATATTTTTCATGATTTATAACTCTTGAATCTATAATTATAAAGATAAAACTATATGTTCCTTATAGGATGAGTTGACCCATCTACAAGCCTATATATATTTTTAACCTCTCCATTCTAAAGGGAAGATATTTTTGGAAATTAAGGTGAATAAGAAATTATATATATTGTTCTATAAGTTTTTCTTAATGTGTATTATTTTTTATTCTCTAAACCTTATGATTTATTTAATAAGTTCCATAATTTTATTATTTTAGTCTTTGGTTTGTGTAGAAGTGTTTCTAAATACAATTATTCATATTGTGTGGTAGCAAATTTAAATTATTTCATGTTTGATAATCATAACCTCCATTTAAACATGTGAAATTATAGTCATACATTGGTAAAAACATTTGATTATGAGAATTAAATTTTATTGTATTTATTTCAATAGACTCCTATCTATGTTTGTGTGTCTTTGATGTTGATTTTAACTTGAATTAGTAGTTATTTCCCTTTGACTTGTCCAACCCATATTGAAAGATATAGTTTGTAAGGGTTTAATTTCAATTTGGTTCACAAAACTTCTTTTCTACCCTATGTTTCCATCTTATTTGGGTTTATTTTTATCTTGCCCACCTTAGGTTATAATCTACCCAACCATCTAAAGTAGTCTTTTGGTTTCTTTTATATACCATACATTTGAACCATCTGAGGTGAATAACTCATTACTCATCACTATTCCACCACCAAGTCATTTAAAAAATTAAATACCCTACAACTCATGCCTTGGAGATAATATTTTCACTGATACTAAAACATTATAATATACTTCATAAGATTCCATGGTGTGCATGAAATCCACATCAACAAGAGTTTATATAGTGATCAAAGGAGGACTACCTTTTAAGTTATTAAAATATCACTTAAATTGGGTTGGATATACCTAGAAAACTAACAAGGTCCACCTCAGATACTAGCATAATATTCCCACCCTTGAAAATCCATAGAAAACTTGTTTAAGATAAAGTTATCTTAAAGGGACATTGGACCTAATACTATTCCCCAATCAGAAGAGGTCATCTTCCTCTATGTACGATGGCCCTAGATTGGTTAGATGGTTTTTATATCATTGTGCTTGCAGACATGCATGATTTTCCTATAAACTCAAAAAAAATCTTCTTTCCCTTTCTTCCTTAGGAGGTAGGTCTACTGAAGAACATATAAAGTATTTTAAGACTACCCTATGGATACTAAACATAATATATGAATGTGTGCCATGTAATCTTATCCTTTTTACATTATAATATGTTTCTTATGATTAGTTCCTCAATATCCAAAAAGATCCAAGTACCTCTTAGAACTAGAGTCTAGATACCTTTTTTCCATAATTTTAACATGTCACTATCCCAAGTGACATATACCAAAACTAAGAAAACATGAGAAGGGAGACTAATGCATCAATTAAATCCTTTTTTTCAAGATTCTAAAATATGTATATCCATGTTGGAAATAATTATAGACACAAAAATATGTTATCCCTTGAGATGTACAAGAATGACTTGGAATATATGACAAATATCTTCCTCTAAATAACACCTAATATCACTTAATTGTTATTAGCTTATGTCTACGTTTTCAATATTGATAAGTATTTTAATCCCTAGTTGTAAGCTTTGGCCCTACCCAACAGTGTTCCTTACATTCCATCCTTCAATCCTATTCTAAATGTTAATTAAAATTTTGTGGCTCACATTTAAAACCAAGTGTATACATAGTTTCCTTTATCCCATTCCCCACTTCACCAACACCTTAGATATATGAATAATCCTATGTCTACACCTAATTTTAAAAATAAAAACCAATCCCTAATACTAGTTAATACCTATACCATAGAATGTATTACTTCTGATTCTACAAAATTAGAATTGCATGATATATAATGTATAATACAAAATCTAAGAAATGAGTTCCTGATCATGTATAAGTAAATGGGAAACACCATGGGTAAAAATACCAATCATAACTACACATTATAGTGGTAAAATAATTACTTCAATAGATTTATAAACAAAACATAAAAATACCACCTAATAAGATGCCTAAATTAAATATCTTGGAAGAAACACTACTTTATTTGTGTTGAGTTCATACTAGAACACAAAATGGTGAGTTGGACTATATAGAGTTCTTTATTTCTATCGATATCTTTCGGAAGGAAATGGATACACATGAATATAATATAAATTAGTTATATCCATATTCCTCAACTACCTCAAATAATTCTAGTAATGTAATGATGTTTAAGGTATATGAACTCCCATTCCCAACTAAGTATGAGAATTAGTTAGAATAAAACATAAATTAGATCCATGTGTTTTCATTAGTACCAAAAAAGTAACTAAAATATAAAAATTAAAGGTAAACATCCCATCCTAAGTTCCATGCCTCCAAATAATAGTGTAGCTATTCCTCTATATTAAAAAGTTAATAATATTTTTCTCCCTCTAAAGGGAAGTGACTAGAAATAGGTTGTTCATCCACAAAATAAAAATGGATACAACATAGTTGAGGATAAAAATAAAATTAAGATAAAAAATATCCTCATTAGATTTCTAAGATTTTAAAGTGAAGAGAGTTTCTATTTAAAGTACTAAATAGTAAGCCATATGTTGATAAGTCCAAAGCTACACATACTAACATGGTTGTCATTGAAACATACCTAGGGTGCGATTTTTTTTTGACTATAAAAATGTTTGTAAAAAATGTTCATAACTTTTTGGTAGACTCAAGTGTTTTATCCAAATCATGATTATAACTATTTACAACAAGTTAGGGTTGACTGTAGACAAGTACAAGAGAGTAGTGTTGCAACTAGGCAAGATTACAGTCCCATTTTTTAGGAAGTTACTGAATGTTGACATTTGTATGTATTTGGAGCCACATGTAAAATAATATATAAATATTCTACTCATTGACATTATTGAGGCCTATGGTTTAATATTTATTCATTATTTGTTATATACACTGAATGGATACATGGAAACAAAATTATCACACATATGGCTTCCTTGGAAAGGTTTCACCAACTAGATTAAATTTGACCAAGAAATAAATATGAAGTAATTAATTATGGAATATAATTTCAAAATTAGAGGATCAAATTCATGTCGTCACATATAGGTGTTTATACATTTACTATAAAGCATGAACATTGTGAACAAGAATTTGAAGGTCCTTCCTAATTATGGATTCTTCATTTTGATGGGTCTAGATCTAAGTAAGTATCTAGTGTATGCATACATTTGATTGATCTATATGGGAGAAAATATCTCAATACATACAAGTTTTAATTCCCTTACACTAAATAATTTATCTATGTATGAAGCTTTGATTTTGGGTTTACAGTCTATGCAAAAAAAATGTTAATTAGCTACTGATAATTGGTGATTCCAAGCTAGTTATAAATTAGATAACACCACATACTCTCATAATTAAAATAGTATAATCATGTGGATTGAAATATGTTTGAGTCATTTAAAGTATTTAACATCAAGGCTATCCAAAGGGAAGAAAAAAGATTATAAATTCACTGGTAGCTTCAACTACCAATTTATCACCACTCTAGGAATCTAAAATAAAGAAGTTTTTTGTGGATCTAGTTCATTTCCCATTTGTCCTAGACAACATGGATAATTTATAATTAATTTATTATGATTAATGGATCATATAGTTTATAAATAATTATGGTACTTTAAAATCTAAAATAATAGCTGAAAAGGATTTTCAACCTATGAACATGTAATACCTAGGATAAGATGGTGTCTTACAATTGAAAGAGATACATATACATATGGGAATGGTATAATTAGATGATTTTTGACATGGATATATAATCTCAAAATTAGAAACAATCTAAATTAAGTGAATCTAGTTTCACTAAGGATAATTTAGGAACCAATGAACATCCTCGATATGTAAATATTGACTTGATTTGCATGAAGAGTGATAAAAGTAAATTAAAGGATCTACTGACAAAATAAAAAAATGTGATAGTTTGGACATATGAAGATATAAAAATATTTTATCCTACTATTGATTACACAACACACCCTCTCCCATTCTTTTTACTTTGAGTAGGTTGGGTTTAATTATCAAAATTTATTTTATTATGTGATTATCCCTAGAGTTTTGTATTTCTCATATTTCAATCCAATCCCTTATCTATCATGTTTGAGTCCCTAAACCCCTAGAATATCAAGTCAAGTTATGCCAAGCTCCTAATATACCAAATAGATTAGAGTGGGCTCAAAATATGCTAATTCTAAGACACTCGAGTCAATTAGACCATGTTTACAAAAAATGAGTTCAATGTTTTAGCTTCTTCTTTATTTCAATCTGAGTCTTGAGTCTTTTGATTCCCCTAGACCTTTCCACATGTCACTATCAGATCATTTAAAAGTTTCAAACCAAGTCTAAAAGGTTTGTAATTATCCATTTGATCCCCAAGATCATTCTAAGTGGCATGATCCTAATAACTTGGGATGATGATGAATTAATTAATAGTCTGAAGGATCCAAGCCCTTGAGGGTCTAAGAGGTCACCCTATGGTGACTTCCCAAGAACCCAAGAGCTTAGGATAATTATATAATCCAACTAGGATAATAGTCTCATAATCTTTAGGCCTTAATAAGTCACTGCATGTAGATGTCTTGTGATCCCAAAACCATAGTGATGAAGTCGATACAATATATAGTTAAAGGCCTAGTCCATCATGATGATGCTATGTGGCATCATCCTATCTATCCATATTATAGACCTATCTTGATGAGGGGATACCACATGAAACCCTAATGGTGTTAATATTACCTTGAGATTGAATTTATTTGGCATCTTATCATCACCAAACTTTAAACCTTGAGTCTTTATACCAATAAGGATGTGTCATATGGCACTTGAGGGCTTAAATTTAATGGTTGTACCAAACATAAAAACTATCAAAGGTAGATAAGGATATTCATCGATCAAATGTTCAATTTCCATTATCTGAATGAGTTTCATAAGTAATTTATTTCTTTTTATAATCCTCAGCCTGAACTAATTATAGATCTTTATATGCTTTGAACATATGGAAATATTCATGTTTAAATCAAAATTCAATTAATGCGAATTTCTATGTCCTAATAGTATAATCTTTCATTTTTTCTCATATTATATCAAAATTGGTTATGGATTATTTATTTATGATTCAATCATTTTAATAATTTTTCCTTAGTAAATTTTATAAAATGGTAAAAATCAAATTTGATAATGGATTTGAACTCCTTTAAAATGGCTTTCTCTTTGCTAAGTTTATCCACCTTATCACTTTTATTTTTAAAACTTAGCTATTTTGGGTTGAATTTATTAGTTTTTGGCTTTAAAATTGAAAATTTGGACTATGTTCCTTACTTTACTTCCCATAGGTTCCTGTAGTATTTATGATTCCACATGGTAATATTTTGTAGCTCTTGGCAACCCCAATCCATTCATTAAAGGTTTTTTGACACTTAACCAATTCTTAAACAAAGTTAACTAATACACATGGAATATTTCCACTACTCCAAATTAATTAATAATTTTAAATTCACACGAAAGTCTTCAATTCTTATGATCAGTGGGATGTTACCATGTGGTGTGATTGAAACAACATGCTACCCTAGGCAACTCAGTATACATCATAATTATCTAGGTAAATGGGTGAGAAGGATGATACCAAGTGACATGATAATAATCACCCCATATCCTAATATGGTCCATACATATCCTATGTCTTTTAATCTTATAAATTAGTGTTACGTCACTATATGGCAACATGTTACTACTCTATAGTCCTAGGGTAGTCTATGTAGTCTAACAAACCATCTAAGCTATGAGTGAGTGAGATTATGTCTCTTGGAATTATCTCACTATGTTTTATTCAAGGAATATTGGGCTCTTAGGTTGAGTAATGATTGAACAAGGAGAAGGCACATGACATGACCCTGAAGATAGAGGACATGTTGGACATGATGTTAGTAAGACACAAGGTAAAATTTGATGACCTTTATACACATCAAAACCATCAATGGAAAATGGATAATTTAGGGTCCATAAGATGAAATTATTATTTAATCTCCAACAAATAGATACATAAGAAACTTTGAACTAGTGAAAAAACAAGTGGTAGATTCTAGTAAGTGGGAAAATGATCAAAGAGCACTCTATATGACAATCAAAACATGATAAAAGAATTTTTATAATTAAAAAAGCGAGGAGTGGTTTTATATCTTAGATGAGATCAAACATTTTAGTGGACATGCTTAGTATATGATATAATAAACTAAGCTAGTGGAAGAAACTTATCCTAATCATTGATTGTCCCACCTTGTTTGGACATGACCTTGATGTGCATATTCTTGGTTGAATTGGTAGTCAAGACATGGCCTATTCTTCCGGTATATTTATATTTTGAATATTGGGATTAGGATCCATTATTTATATTATATTTCATAATCCTTTCTAGGATTTGGCATTTTTTAGGAGTAAGGGATGATTTGTCTAATGAGGTCATTATGGACTAAAATCTACACAATGAACCCAAACATTTTTCCTTATACTTTCTATTTATTTCTAAGATAATCTCTACCCTATCATTCTTTTATTTTATTATTGAATTATTTTCTTACACTTGAATGATTATAATCACCAAATACTATTAATTAAAATGCATATCCTGATATATTAAGGTTGTTAAGAGTATAAACCCATTTCCTACATATGTATATGGTGATCATGATATTTTCCTCTTATCTATTCATCTTCCCAAAATCTCACACCATCATTGGTTTGAAGTTGTGATAATTATATCTTAACCAAAGATCAGTTTCAGTGGGCGTGCTCAATTAGATATTCCAAGGACATCTTCTATATCAATAAGATTTTTTTTATCTCTTTATCCCTTATCTTTTACATTTTATTTAAGATGATGAGTTCATCTAGGTTTAAATAAATTTGAATATGCATTTAAATAATGGTTTTTTAATTATATTTGTCACTAATTAAGCATTTTTAAATATATGCATGTGATGAATCAATTTTGAAATTAGTTATTTACTTATGGTGATTATCTTAAGAATTTATAATTTCCATATGAGGCTAGGTCTTGAAAGCACTATCCATTAAACTTAATGGCTCATCCTTAATGTATAATTTATAGCTACCATATATATTCAATTTGTTAAAAATTCCCATTAGAATAGAATGGTTACACATCAGCCTATTAAGTGAACATTAGCATACCAAGACTTGGTACATTTAGACCTTAGGGAACAATTTTATTCATGAGATCTTCTTCGTTTCAAGAGAGGTTGATTCTTAACAAAACCATGCCTAAATTGTTTTTGTTCCAAACACATCATCAACATGTTTTTAGTGCTAGGAGGAGAGATCCTATGAACATAAATTGAATCACAACCAAAGCTCAAACTAAGACATTCTAGGAAACTTTGCTTTCACTCTAAGTTATACCATATTTTAAGCTATAAATTAGAAGTATAAATATAATATCTAAGTCTTTTGGGTTTGAATTATAAATTTTATAGATTATAAATCATATAAACATTAAAAATAAAAAAGGAGAACATAAGGATGACCCTATCTAGTTAGCTATCAATTATCCTATAGTTTCAATCAATCCTTTAATTATCCTATTCATGTTTCCCTAGCACATACCAATATCCAATCCCATGGCATGGATTTGCCAATTTAGGTTCCCTATAAATGATCTAGGTATTACACATGACTTGCCAAAGAATAAATATAGGTTTTATTCTAAATTCATAGTTGGAAGGCTTCAAACAATTGAAGAGAATATATAATCGTTCAAGGATACACTTTTTAGAACACAAGTGCAATATGAGAACATTGAATTTAGGTTGTTTCCTTAATCACTAAGGGAGAATACCTATTATTTGTACCTAGGGTTCCCAAATAGGTCTATAACCACTTAGGATATGGAATTTTTCTTCGTAAACCATTTTAGCTTCCCCCATCAACCTTATAGTTATATACCATCATTTCATAGCTATTAATTGAGAACCAAATGAACCCATGAGCATTTTAAACACTCATTTACATAAAATATATTAGAGGTTTAAATACCCCTACATATTAGTATAGGTCTCATTCATTTAAACCTACTTGAGGGTTCTAGATCCTTTGACATTAATGTTACTTAGAAGATCCATAATTGTACTTGTCTCCCTATCATTGGCCTATAATGAAGCTATGAACATTGAATGTTAGATGCTACCTTAAGGATATAGAACATGTGATTTACCATATTTAGGACAATCATTACCTTATAATTATGTCCCCATGATTAATCAAGCTTTTAACCAATGCACACCATTAATAAACCCCATCCTAGGAGCTTTATATGAAAGCCTAAATCTAGTGTATAATATAACACCAATGAACCACATGAATGATGGTTATCCCTACATGCCTTTAATCCATGATTTCCACAAACATATAAAAATCATATTATCTTAGAATCTTATAATAGTATGACTACCATGCCGAGTAATAGAGGTTATGATACATCTAGTATCAACCCATTTCTAGTACCCTCATTCTTGAATAATAAAGATACTATGAATAACACCCTTCATACATCATATACTTCTACCCCAACATTTCTAAATTATAATACACACGTGGAAAACCCATGACAAAAAAATATAAATCAATTGAATGGTAGCATAGACCCTGAGATAGGAAATCTGAGGTAGATGGTTCAATGCTTCTCCAATGACATAATAAATATACACAAAAAAAGAATTTATAATTTAAATAAAAATGTAAATAACCCTCTTTAAAGCAAAATATTATATTTCTAGGGGCACAATATGAAATAGAACAACCAACCTAATAATCAGAATGTGCCTAGTCCTCTAGAATGGTAATAATAACATCAATACTAATTCTCATTTGATGAATTTCATAGAATATGATTTATGAACTTGGTGTAGAGTGCATACCACAAATGATCATGTAGAGACCAATTGAATTGATTTTATATTTGCCTCTAAAATCTTCCAAATTGAAGTAGGTAACATTGAAATAGAGCCTACTCTAGGTGATAATCCAAACCTAGATGGAGGAAACCCAAGAAAAATCATAGTATTGGAGACCTATGAGTTTTCATTTTAGGATGAATATGAGTCTAAAGATAATTTGGATGAGATCCACATTTTTAGGCAATTCCAAAGGGATAACAATTATCAACTTAGGAGTAAATCAACTAATTCTTTGACCACCTCTACTCCTTGGAGAAAAACTCAGTTTTCACATGATGTAAAATAAAAAAAATAATCCTCCCATACCTCTATGATCTCCCATCTTGTATTAGACAAATAATTATGTGGTACTCACCCCACCTATCAAGTAGTAAGAACAAAACAAACCTAGATATGACATTGTGGAGGATTTGAATAAAATGAAAGCTAACATTACTATGTTTCAATTATTGAAAATGTCTAATTAGAGAGAGTTGATTTTGAAATAATTTTATAATAATAATGGGAAATAAACTATGGAAACATCTAAGGTACATGTTACTTTATATAAGAAAAAATTGAGACTCAACCTTTTCTCATAATAGATATAATCCTTGGAAATAACTTACACAATTTATTGGTTGATTTGGGTGCCTCCAATAACATCATGCCATATACTATTTTCCATCACTTGGGTCTTACACCTACCAAATCCAATTGAAAAGTATTCTAACTTGATAAAATAAAGTTGAAATTAGTAGGGGAATTAAATCATATACACATGCAATTAGCCTTGGATCTAAAGATTCAACAAATAATTGATACCAAGTGGTGGATATCCCAGATGCTTATGGCATCTTGCTAAGCCAAGATTGGTTGTGGATACTCAATGGTTATATGGAAACTAATTTTTCTCACATGTGGATACCGTGACACATTTTACCTAACTAGATCATAATTGAGTGAGAACTGAATATGACACATATGATTATTGCTTATAACCAAACATATAAGGTCATATATGAAGAGTCAAAAATGTTAATCTACTCATTAGATAAAGAAGATAAGGCCACCCAAATCCTCTCTATTAACAGTCTTAGCATGAAAAAAATGTAGAATTAGAGGAATTAGACTAATTAGATGAATATGATTTCTACTATGACTTAGACTTGGTACCATTTTAGGATTCATCTCTATCACATGAACATTTTAAATTTGAAGACTTAAGTAGGGATGGAGATTTTTTATTCACTTCACAAGATGAAATAACCACTATGGATAAATCCATTATTAATTCTTCCACATAAGAGTTATCCGCAACATATTTTTCAACTAAATCACTTTATGTATGCCTAATGAAGAATGAAGATGTGAAACAAGGTGATAATAGGAAGATCAAAAATTTCATCTCAAGATCTTCCAATAAGGAAAAGATAAATTTGTATACCCCTAGACCTACCCCTTGTATAGAAAGTCTAGTTAAAGGACCATCACAAACCAATAAATGGATCAGGTGCTTGATCAAAGATGAAATAATCTACCAATAAGTTAACATCTTAGATTCACTCACCTTGAAGACACTGCCAATATTTATACCTAAATCTAGCTTGTGTACATTGGAATTTGATGGTTCCAATTCTAAAAGTAGATGCATAATTGGAGTTAAATTTATTTAACCTAGGGGAATTACTATATATATACATAAAACATACTACTTTCTTATATAAATAATGTGATTGAGTATGAGGCATTAGTTCATGGACTTCAATTCACCTTAGGAAATAAGGTGAAGAACATTAAAGTGTTGTTAAAGGTACAATCCACTAAGCAGGGAGGGGGTGAATCAATGGTGAAAAAAATCCAATTCAATTTCAAAACCCTTAAAATACTTAGTCAATTAATAGAGTCATTCATGAAGCATATATATCATTCATAGTGGTGAACAAGAGGGATAAAGTAAGATCACATACATAATATAAGATCAATGTGGGAGACCCTCTTGGGGAATAAAACCCACTCTCTAGCTTGAAAACACTTGGACTAATTTTAATATAAGGTATTAAAAACTAGAGACTACTCAAGTCCTTTAGGCCAAAATTTATTGAAATAAAAGTTCCACAAGGAGCACCGGCCCCTAAGAAGATCAAGTCCTCCTAACCAAAGACCTTTAGTGAAACACTTATTTCACAAAGAGAAACAAACCCTAAGGAATATCAAGTCATTTAGACCCTCCTTTAAAAATAACACCTCCACATTTGAACTTATTTATTCTAAACCTAATGATGGACCTCTAATAACACATCCCCCTTCACTTCTTCACACACTCACAATGCATCCAAAGCCACCTTTTGGATCACTATACACTTCATTCATCCTCAAAATTAAAGAGCACTATTATGACATTAGAAATATGAGTTATAAGTAATACACATAGTCCTCAATCTTATATAATTATCAACCCATCCACTCATAACATCTACCCTTCTCCATCCTTCACTTCAATGCCCACTGTTCTCACACTTGCCTCTTACAAGTCTATAAATAATTACATTTGGTTTCATTATTTATAGAGCATTCATGATTATCACAATATTGGTTAGCCAATATGCTTTCCTTAAACCTTAAGGAATATATCACATTAAGACACATCTAAATACCATCCACATAAGTTAGCCATAGCACCCATGGGTCATACATAAGAATAAGCATCAACTCCTTTCAATTAGGCCTTAAAAGCCCTTATAGGTCTCATGGAGACCTATTTACCCATTTAGTGCCTTATCAAGAAAAAAATAACGTAGTACAACTCAAAAATTCATATTTCCACTCCAAACTACCACTTATACATCTTTAAATGATCACAATCAACTTTTCTCACCGCTATGTATAATCAATCTGCTCAAACACTGACTTAGTGCATAGGAACATTATGAATAAACACATAGTTAACTTATTAAGATTTTTTCTTGAAAAATATTAATTGGTAAAACCTATAAATACCATACAATTCATCCTCATGGAGTAAAAAACACTCCCAAATAGCTAAGTCATCATGATACATAGAAATACCATCAGAATGAGCTCAAATATCCTTCTCGAGTTACTTGCAGAGCAAACATGAAAATATAGTCAACTATTAACCTTAATAACTTTGAATTTACGCACTTTTATAAATTTAAATATATATTTATATATCATAATTTAAGTCATATACCACTTTTATTTTTACGCCATGAGAAAATTTTTCTTGGATCAAAAGATATGTTCCAAAAATAACAACCTAGTTTTTCCCTTTACAAAATTCATAATTTCAAATGCCAATGGTCACAATTAAATGTTGGACACTATGCTATCATATTGTGTCCTTTATTATTAGATTAATCACACACCATCAATTTTATTTTAATTATATCAACATTTACCATTGTTAAACAATATTCACTTTGACCACTTTGACTTCACTCGCACCATTAAATCAATCTATATGAATACACACAAATTGTTTGATCCTTATCCTTTAACTTTGCTCAAAATTAAACTTCAAACACTTACTAACATCTCACTCAAGATGCATCATTAGATAAATATTTATGATTTCTCATGAACCATTGGATATTCATTTGGTGTTGATCTTTATTTTTTACAAAATTGATTAAGTATGGGAACCATTATAATCTTCCTAGAAGGCCAACTTATGACCTCAATAAATTTTTATATGCTTAGATTAATGATATAAAATTTTGACCATATTATCTCCTCACATATGGGAATCTAAAAATATATCAATATTCTCTTTTAACCTTTTCATATGCAATATATAATGCCATTAATCTACTCATTCAGATTTTTCTACCATAGAGCCAACATGTCTAAATGAAAACAATGATCAACCAAATGAAATCCACTCATGAACACAAGAACTAAAACCATAGAAAAATTATTATGGGAACTCTTTCAAATTATCAATACTTTATAATCATCCCTAATCATCCTAATCTATGCCAAAAATAAAGATCAACCAAACCTTATTCAAGCATACTAGGGTAAGCACATTTCACACTTTTTTATTATCACTTAGATTATCAAGGAATTTCATCCACTCACTTGGAAAATTATATGAAATAATAAAATAATCTTCAAAAATATTCCACTTTCTCATGGATGTTAACACTCATCATTCATCTCACCTTCCTTCTCTCTCTTCAAGCACTTTCATAATAAGAACTTTCTCCCCTTTTAACATAATGACAAAGTGGGTACCAACTAATCCTAAGGACCTAAAAATACTACCAGTAGGAGAATAACATATTATAAATATAGTAAAAACTCCCCCTTACCCTAATTTTACCTCTTCTTGCCTTGACAACTTCCTCTTACTCCATGCCAATACTCTTTTCAACCAAGCACAACAACCAATGAAAAAAGAACACATAAAAGTAATAAAATCTAATGGAACTCACCAAGAAACATATAAGAGGGACTCCCTCTAATATTTATGATCCATTTAACCTCTTGAGCATATTCAAATCTCTACACACCATGATGAACCACCATAAAGGATTACTAGCCTTCTCTCTCAAACCACCTCAAAGACCGCCAATAGAACTTTGTGCCACTCACAAAATAAAAAACATGCTCTAAAAAAATCCTTAGAACTCTCTTTAAAATAATCATGCCTTGATATTTTTGAGAAACTAAAAAAAACCACTTTTCTTCTTACAAGGCTTGTCTAGTCTACTTGTAGCCCTGCCTATAACTTACAAAACCCACAAGTTTTAGTAGACACACTATCAAGACTTGAAACTTAATATATAGAGAATTATCATACGCCCCCTAAAGCGCTCCAATTCCCATCACCTAACTCATCATATGTAACATATTTCATAAACCTAGTAGCCAATTAGACCACCATATTGAAATAAACATGAAAAATTTAAAAACCAAAAACCTTTAGATCTCTATGAAGATTTATTTGATAACTCATTTAGTCCATTAAACCTATTAAGAATCTTAAGACTTTAATTAACAAGGCAAACCACTTTTATAGTAAAGACTAAAACCCTAAAATCTCAAAATAAATAGAGTCAAAAAACCTCCTTATAGTCAATTTCCACCTCTAAAACTCTGTATACACCAAGAGACAACTATTACACACTTTTGTACCAAGATTTGATATTAAAAATATTTTATAACCCATACATCCTATAACCCATTTTAGGCCTGCTTGCCCTTAATCTAAAATTGAGAAAACTAAGAGCACTAAAACATTTTTCAATTTGACTTCAACATACCTTAAAACCATAAAAACACTTAGAGTAAGATAGAATATATTTAACAAACCTTTTTTAGCATCAAACTCTTCTTGACATTTGGATCAATCTCATTAGGACATCTAGAAACATTTAATCTACACCTACAGACTAACCATATACAACTATCAACATCATGACATTACCACATCATACTTCCACCTATAGGTACCTACCCCAACTCAAAACACCCATATATATCCTTTGAGTACCTTATGATTAACACCAAAACAATACTTGCTTTTCCACTGAAAGGAGTTTCTTAAGAAGGATATATAGATACATCCTCTACACCATAATGATCTAAACAAAAGTGAAGCGAGGATTGGCTCACATTTCCTTAGTAACCACTAGAATCCTCTTATATATATATATATATATGTATATATATATATGTATATATATATATATGTATATATATATATATGTATATATATATATATGTATATATATATATATATGTATATATATATATGTATATATATATGTATATATATATATATGTATATATATATATATATATGTATATATATATATATGTATATATATATATATATGCATATATATATATATATATATATATATATATATATATATATATGACTTCTTTCTCTTGTTCTTCTTCTTAGTATGAACTATGACAACTAGTTCATTTTATATATCACTCTCCTTATCTTCTAAGATATAATTGACAACACATAGAGTAACTATGGAATCTTGACATACCTTTTAATTTAAAGAATTAACCTTGTAGTTTTGAACCTCATCACTAGGAAATAAAAATTTATGTTCTTTGCATGAAGCTTTCTAAATAATAGTATGATGTTCACTTGGATCCATACTTAACTCATAACTAGCCTTAACCAATACCTTGGTCTTCTCCTTCGATTTGGTCTCTTCATTCATAACTTAAGGAGATAATGAGATCCATTATGACTCTTCACCTTTTTTAGCATTCTACACTATATAAAATATATTACTTGGACCTACAAACTCATCATGACTTAAATTTACCATCTTTGGTTTCCATGAGCTAACTTGCCTTCTTCCTTTCACTCTTAGATCCTGATGAAACTTATTTTTACTTAATGGCCTTTGCTTGCAGAATGTAGAAATGTGACCAATATTATGATAGTTGTATCAACCAATACTCCTTAATGGAAATTTAGCTCATCTTACCTTGTTTGGACAAAAAATGTCAATGTGTCCAATTTCATGATAACTAAAACAAACTACTCTTTTTGAAGAAGACTTATGTTGACTTACATTATTTAGATAATTCTTACCAAAACATCCCTTATCAAGATAGTTGAAACACTCAACCTTGATCACACCTTTTTATTGATGACCCCAATCATAGTTCCATGTGTAGACATCCAATTCCTAACACCATCTATGTTGAAATTGTCAATCTTACTTGAATTGCACTCAAATCCAAATTTTAGGTCAAAATCCTAAAAAAACCCTAAATGGTTTGAAATTATCACTTAAAAGTGCCAGTTTAGGTAAAAATATCCCTAAATAGGGTAATGCATTTTATGGGCTAGCTAACTTTGATCAAATCATTTCAAGTCAAAATGATAATTTCATCATTTAGTGCTCTGGATCACTCTTTTCTTCTAAAATCACCTTCTAATTCCTTTCCAGTCAAATTACGACCCAGTAATATGAATTTTTGACCATTTTGATTAATTGTGCACTAATTTTGAAATAATTTCACTAAACTTGATTAAACTTACTTAAGCTAATTAATCTAATTTAAGAGCTTAAGTAAGAATTCCATAGATCTTTTTGAATATCTCATTATTAGAATTTGATTTTGAATATCTGCATCACCTGATGACATCATCTATGGGGTGGCATTCATCAAGCCATAAGTGCATAAAATATTAGGATTATGGGTCACCCATGCTTAGTTAATGCCTCCCATGCCTCTTTAATGCTTATTTATTTTGAGGATATTTATGATTTTAATTCTAAATATTAGGATTATTCATGGCCACACATCTCAATCTTGAGATGGAAAGTCATGGTTGATCCTGATCAATATCAAAAATTTATAAATAGAGAGGCCATAGACATGAATGTTAAGCTTGATTTTTTGAAATTTATTATGTATAATTGTCTTTGCAATCCTATGTAATATACCATTAAAATTAGTTACAAGCTTTATTGATAGGCTAGTTTAGTGATTTAGAATCATGAGCCTAGGTTCTATGGAGTGTTCTTGAGACATTGGAGAAGTGTTCTATCAAGTCCTTTAATCATTCATCTAAGTGCAAAAAACATTATTGAGGTATGAAGTTAGCCTTCCATGCAGATTGTAATGGTTCCCATACTTAGTCAATTTTGCAAGAGATAAAGATCAAGACCAAATGAAGATGCAATGGTTCTCATGTGACCATACAATATTGATATAATGGTGCATCCTAAGTGAGATAGTAATAACTTTTTCAAGTTTAATGTTGAGCAAATGTAAAGGATAAGGATTGAATGGTTTGTGTGTATTCATACAGATTGATCTAATAGTGTGAGTGGAGTCAAAATGGTCAAAGTGACTATTTTTTAACAAAGTTAAAGTTAGAGCTCCTTAAAATGATATAAATGATACATGATTAATATAAATAGAGAGGACATGATATGATATCATACTATCCAATAATTAACTGTGACCATTGGCATTTGAATATTTCAAAGGAAGAAACCAATCTATGGTTTTTGGACCATATATTTTAACAGAGGATGAATTTTCTCATGGTGTAAAAATAAAAGTGGTAGAGGAATTAAATTTAAATACATAAATATAGGTTAAAGGTTTGAAAGTATGTAAAATTAAAGTTATGAAGTTTCAAAGTTGACTATGTTTTCATGTTTGCTCTGCACATAATTTGAGAAGGATATTTTAGCTCACTCTGATGGTATTTTGATGTCTCATGACGACTTATCTATTTGGGAGTGTTGTATAATTCATGAGGATGATTTTTTTAGTATTTATAAGTTTGAACAAATGATGTTATATATGAACAATTCTTAATAAATTGACTATGTGTTTATTCATAATGTTCATGTGCACCAAGTTAATATTTGAGAAGATTGATCATACATAGAGGTGATAAAGTTTGATTATGATCATTTGAAAAAGTAAAATGTGTCATGTGGAGTGGAAATATGTATTTTTAAGTTATCCTATTTTATTTTTTTATTGATGAAGTACTAAAGGGGTGAATAGGTCTCTATGAGAGCTATAAGGGCCTTTAAGGCCTAATTGAAAGGAGTTGGTGCTTATGTGTGACCTATGGGTGTTATGGCCGACCTATATGGATGATATTGATATATGACTTAAGGGTTAAATAATTCCTATTATTTGACCATTATGGTGATGATCATGAATGCTTTATAAATAGTGAAAATAAGTGTGATGGTTTCTAGACTTATGAGAGGCAAGTGTGACAATAGTGAGCATTGAAGTGAAGGACAAAGAAGAGTAGATGTGCCCAATGGATGGGTCGATAAGGAGAGTATATTGAGGAATATGTGTATGGCTTATAATTAATATTTATGATGTTAGAATAGTTCTCTTATAGTTTTAGGATAAGTAAAGTATAGAGTGATCCAAAAAGTGGCTTTGGATGCCTTGTGAGTGTCTAGAGAAGTGAAAGGGGTTGTGTTATCAGAGGTCCATCATCAGATGTAGAAGAAATTAATTCAAAGGTCGATTTATTATTTTTAAAGGAGGGTATATGGGACTTTATCTTCTTTAGGGGTAGTTTTTCCTTATGAAATAGGTGTTTCACTAAAGGCCTCTGGTTAAGAGGACTTGATCAAGGTTTTGGGTGTTCAGGACTTGATGATCTTAGGGGTTGGTGCTCCTTGTGGAACTTTTGTTTCATTAAATTATAGTCTAAAGGACTTGACTATTATCTAGTTTATAATACCTTATAGGACAAGTAGTCCAAGTGTTTATAGGCTTGAGAGTGCGTTTTATTCCCCAAGAGGGTTTCCCATGTAGATCTTGTGTTGGGTATTTGATCTTGCTTTATCTTTATTGCTCATTGTTATGAATGATATTTATGTTTCATGAATGATTGTATTTATTTACTAAGTATTTTAATGGTTTGGAAACTAAATTGGATTATTTTTCACCACTAATTCACCCACCCTCTTAGTGTATTCTACCTCTAACAATTGGTATCAGAGTAGGTCCTTTGGTAAAGGATTAATAGATTGAATGTGATCTAAGGTATAATATAGGTAGTCTTCAAATGCAGAGAGGTTTCTCTACTAATAAATCACCAATGTTTAATGGATCCAATTATGATTTTTAGAGTGTAAAGATGAGAACATAAAATATGTACTTAGGGTTTGATGTATGGAAATATATTGTGGATGGTTATATTGCTATTACTACTCTTCCATCTAGTGTTGTAGACAATAATATATTTGATAATAATTCTAAGTCAATGAATACCATTACTTGTGGTTTTATAAAGACTCAGTTTACCAAGGTAGTCCATTATAAATCTGCTAAAGAAACATGGGACAAAATTCAAATCATTTCAAAAGGATATTCAAAGGTCAAGCTTGCTAAGTTGAAAACGCACAAAATTCAATTTGAAAGTCTCAAGATGAAGGAAGAAGATTATGTGGCATCTTGTCTATAGAGAGTTAATGAGATTGTGAACATCATCAAAGGTCTTGGATAAAACCTTGAAGACACTACTATAGTTAAAAAATTATTAATCTCTATATCCCTCAAGTTTGATCCAAAAATTATTTACTATATAAGAAAGTAATGATTTTATGTAGTTGAAGATGGATCAATTGCATGACACCCTTAATTGTTATGAGATGAGAGTAAATGGTGATATACCACCAAAGAAGGAAGTAAATTTCAAGATTGAAATGAAGCCAAAGAATAATTCTAAGCTAAAAAACCCAATGAGGATGACATTTTTGATATAGATGAGGATGAAATAATTGCTTTAATTTCAAGGAAATTGAAAAAAAAGTTTAGGCACGTATAAGGGTAAACTACCCAACAAATGCTTCAATTGTGGAGAGTTAGGACATTTTGCTAATAAGTTACCTCATAAGTATAAGAAGGATGATGATGAAGAGCATGATCAAGGTCATGATTATGGAAAAAGATCATTCATGTATGATAAAAGAAAAAAGGGATTCAAAAGGTTTGACAAAAAGAAGAATTACTTCAAGGACAAGAATAGTCTCTACACTAAATAAGATTGTAGATCATCATATAAGAGTGAATTGAGTGACTTAGAGTGTGATCATGAAGATTATTTTCCTATTTAAGATAAATCCTTTTTCATGGTTGAGGAAGGTAGTTGCTCACATAAAAAAATGTCTACTTGGAGTGATTTTGATGATGATAAAAATGAGGTGGATTGTGAGATGGAATTGATGAATGCCCTTGAAGAATTGAAGATTGAGAATAAGGTAAACAATAATATGAAATATAAACTCATGGAATATGAGAGATATTGAGTGTGTTTGAGGTAAGATTGGTTGCATATTCTAAAGAGCATGAAGGTGCTATCATGTTTATTAATTCTAAGTTGGAATCTATGTATGCAAGTCTAAAAGCCAAAGAAGAATAATGATCAAGGTATGCTTATGAGATTGTGTCCTTGAAAAATGAGTTAGATAAGTCTACAATCAAGATAAATCATTTTTCAAGTTTGATAAAAGTTCTAATGATCTGGATGATCTCTTAAAGAGTCAAAATTTACCTAGTGATAGATCTAGATTAGGATTTAATGAAGATCCAAAAGATGTTTCTCAAGTTGACATGAATGTCATTGAGAATAGTATGGATTGGCCCTTAAAGACAAATATTAAAATAAAGAATGAAGGTGCTGGCATAATGAAGACAAATCAGATCAGATAGTTAAATACAATGAGGTATGTAAATTTCAATGGTTACTACTATACTTGTAATCAGTTTGGGCATAGAGATAGAGAATGAAGTAAAACTATTATAAATGAATTTTCAAGGTGTAGAGAGGATTAAAAATAAAGTTAGTCAAACATTAGTCCATAAATCATGTTAAATGCATAAAGAACTAACTAAATAAGCATATCTATTCCTATGAGAATTATAAAGGATAACAAGAAATAAATCAAAGAAAACATCATATTACCTTACCAAATGGATTCACCATACTCATGTGGCTCAAAAACATGTTCTCCCTTGATCACACATCCTTGTCTTTGTCAACAAAGGTGGTGGCAAACTACTCCAATGTCTCAAGAACACTCCATAGAACCTAGGCTCATGATTCCAAATCACTAAACTAGCCTATCAATGAAGCTTGTAACTAAATTTAATGGTCTATTGCAAAGTATTATGGAGATAATTTTTCATAATAACTTTGCATAAATCAAGCTTAAAATTCAAGTCCATGGCCTCTTTGTTTATAGATTTTTGAGATTGGTCAGGATCAACCATGACCATCCATCTCAAGATTAAGATGTGTGGCCATGGATAATCCTAATATTTAGAATTAAACTCACAAATATCCTTAAGATAAATAATCATTAAAGAGACATGGGAGACATTGAATATGCATGCATGACCCATAATCCTGATATTTTATGCACTTATGGCTTGATGGATGCCACCCCATAGATGATGTCATTAGGTGATACAAATATTCAAAATCAATTTCCAATAATGAGATAGTCAAAAATATATATGGAATTCTTACTTAAGATCTTAAATTGGATTAATTAACTTAAGTAAGTTTAATCAAGTTTAGTGTAATTCTTTGGAAATTGGTGCATAATTAATCAAAATGGTTAGAAAGTCATATTACTAGGTTATAATTTGATTAAAGAGGAACTAAAAGGTGATGTTATATGTATTGGATATGTATTCCCATTTAGGATGTTTCCAACACCAAATAAAAAAGGTACATGATGTGTACCAATGAATTAGAAGAAAAGGGCGATCTAGATCACTAAATGGAAAAATTATCATTTTGACTCAAAATGATCTGATTAAAGTTAGCTAGCCCATAAAATGAATTACCCTATTTAGGTATAATTTAACCTAAATTAGCACTTTTAAGTGACAATTTTGAACTATTTAGGGTGTTTTATGGATTTTGACCTAAAATGTGCATTTGAGTGCAATTCGAGTAAGATTGACAATTTCAACACAAATGGTGTTAGGAATTGGATGTCTACATTTTACCCTTGTTTGGGAAGGCATAATGAGACATTCAAGTTAAGAAACATCTTTTCAAAGAAAAGAGTTGTCAAGAAGAAATTAGAATAGACCCATGATGCCTGCTTGAGAGGACATACTAGGATCGAAGAAAAGGATGGACTCTCAAAAAGAGAGAGAAAGTGAGAGATTAACCCATGGAATAGATCACATCCAAATGAGCTAATGATTACACAAGTGATTACCATCAATAATAAAAATATAATTATAGGTATAATAGGCCCCAGAGATGGGGTTAATGGGAAAGATACAATCCATAAATGTAAGGGACACACTTTAAACATACCCAATTTGAGAGTACAACCTACATACTTATGGCATTGATCAATCTCGAGATAGGTTGAACACTAAAATATTACCATCATGGGCTATAATGTGGAGAGATTGGAATTAGAAGAAAATATAGATTATTTTAGTTTAGGAAGGGAAGCACCACTAGAATGGGGTATCCAAAGAGAATATAATAATAAGTGCCCTTATAGAGTAAATGTGATCATGATAAAATAGTTTTGTCCCATTAGGGATAATTTTGATTTTTGATAAAGAATAAATAATGTTTTTACCCCTATAAATCTAAGTTGATTTAGACATTGTTTAGATGTTGTGCCCTGGCATGGGCTATTGGCAAGAAAAATAGCCCAAGGATATAACTAAAAATATAGGTTAAAACAAGCAAGCACAAACATACATGTGATGGGGTAATGGATTAAAAATCCATATAAATCTAAGCATATGAAAATGAACAAAGTGATGAGAGAGATGAAAATAAGAATGGAGATAGCTGAGCTGACCTCAATAGAGATTTAATACTACCTACATAGTTCTATGGACTCATGTTCTAATATAAACTTCAAGCTAATGTATTTCACCCATGTTTGGGAGAGAATGGAATGAGAAATGATGAAAATGGACTAATAATTTGATTATAATTATAATGTATGTAAAGAGATGCACATATAATCATAAACAAAGGAGTCAAAAATGCATGTTACCTAGAAGCCTAATTCTATATCATGAGCCTAGGTTTTACAAAGTGTTCTTGAGAATTGTTCATCGATGCTGATGTTGATGTTAAAACTTTGAGGCTTGAGCACAAAGTGCTTCCTATAGAAGAAGAAATTAGGCATCATAAGTATGAATAACTTAGAATGACATAAGATTCCAACTGTGTTGAGCCATTTCAAATGTGAATACCTATAAATAAGGATAATGGTAAAACAATGACCAAAACTAGAGTTATAGTGATTTACATTTAAACAAAAAAGCAAAGACAAAGAAAAAGATAAACATAAATGAACTTGAATTAATATTAATATAGGATCTTAGGTAAGATCAAAAATGTTAAAAAACAAAAAGTTAAGAATGTTTTAATGACATGAGACCAAGATATGAATAATCAATATCTATGTGGACCATCAAGGCATTATTGAACATAAAAAATAAAAGCAAAATCAAATAAAAAAATGGTCCAAGAACAACATAATAACATAGGATCAAGATATAAATAATCAAGATCCATGTGAATCATCAAAATGTTCTAAAACACAAAAGAGATAATAAAAAATAATCGAGGAAACATAAGACCAAGATGAGACAAGAAGTAATAAAAGGAGAAAAGGATAAGAAATCAAAGGAGAGGTGAAAAAGCACAACAAAACACCAAGAAAACTTAAATAAACACACATAAAAAAAAACCAAGTTAGTGTAATTTAAAGACAAATGTTCAAGCATGTGCAGTAGAGGCATTACTTTCCATCACATCATAACAAAGAATAATGACATGATAATTGTTCCCTAAGTAAAGAGGAACAATGATAGAAGAAATGGTGGAAGAGAAGAAAAGCAAGGGGTTGGCTGAGTTGAATCCGGATGTATAAGTAAATTGGATGCTTCCTACAAAGTTACATGGATGCATGTTCCAACATGAACTTCAGGTCAAATGTAGTTCTCCCAAGAAATGGGATAGAAGAAAAATGATGATCAAACTAGCATGATTAATGTTATAGAAGAAATGGAAGTTATAAAAAATAAATGAGAATGGTTTGGTAAATAAGAAGTTGATGAGATGATAAAGAATGATCTTTCAAAATTAAAAGTGCATGGGACAAGATGAAATGAACTGGTGTTTTAGTGCTTGAAAAATGGCAAGAGCATATCATGGTGGAATGGGAATGTATAAATGTATAGAAGTGTGAGAAAATATTTTTGTTCTTTTGTGGATCATGTTCTGATGTTTTTAGTATTTTTAAAGTATTTCTAATATTTTTAATATTTTTGGGATAAAATATGCACAAGGTGGGACAATATAGTTGATGAGATGCAAATCTTGAGAGTAGAGGTTCCAATAAGATAGCTATGCTAGTTACAATGACCCATGCTTGCAAATTGGCAAGAGAAAGGATCTTGATAAAATAATAAAAAGTATAAAATGTGATATAGAATTATGTGTATCTTTAAGTAAAAAATAATTATTTACATTCACTTATTTGTAATAGTGTATCTACATTTCTAAAACTAAGAAGATGTTTTTCTTCACTTGTTTGAGGCTGCACAATACTATCCTAGCTGAACTGCTTTATAAAATTACTACTGAGGAAGTTCATAATTTTCATGTGACATAATCAAGTTCATAATTGGCAAAGGGATAAAAAGTGTTCAATCTCATAACTTGCCCTATACATAACAAATAATATGCTTCTCAAAGAGAGAAATCCAGAATGGGATGAAGAATATATTTAGAGTGCCAAGGATTCAAAGCCTTTACTATCTAGAATCATGAAAAGTGGACTAGGATAGTATAAAATGTGTTCAAGGTAAGATAAAGGGTGGGATAAAATTATGTCAACACAAGTTTCCCCCAAGTAAGGGGTCTTGTAGATAATAGTTCAAAGATATTTATGTGTAAAACCTCTTAAGGTGTATGATGTTCATAGGCTCTAAAAGTTCTTTACCATTAGGTTTAGCCAGTCAATATGCTCTTGATACATAAGTTATTATGACAATATATGGTCCCAACTAATTAGGATAAAATTTAACTTTCTTTTTGGGTTCAACATTCATTTTATTTTGGTTCTTTTTCAAAACTAAGGCACCAATCTCAAACTCTCGAGGGATTATGCATTTGTTTTAGCCTCTCTACAATCTATTTTGATAGGCCTACAAGTTCTCTAGGGCAGCCAAATGCTTATCATCAAGAGTTTATAGTTCTTATATCCATGAGGCTCTATAATCTTCATCATCTTCAATGTGATTTAGTGATATTATTAATGATGGGATCTCAATCTTGACTGAGATGATAGCTTTAGTGCCAAAAACAAGGGAGTGTGGAGTAGCTCTTATTGGGGTGCAATGATTGGTTTTATAAGATAAAATGGTAGGAAAGAGTTTCAAGTGCCAATTATGGCAAACATTATTGAAAATCTTCTTTAAGATGGATATAATTGTTTTATTTGATGCCTCAACTTGTCTGTTGCCTTGTGGGTTATATGGAGTGGTTTTCTTGTGCTTAATCTTGAATTTTGCATAAAGATATTTCACATATTGGTTCATAAAAGATCTACCATTATTAGATATAATATGGGCTACCATTCCATATCGACAGATGATATGGTGATGAATGAATTTAGATATTTGTTTCCTAGTAACATAAGTGAGAGGAATGGCCTCGATCTAATTGGTAAAATACTTGATTACCATCAAAATATCCTTATGGACATCTAAATATTATTAGGTTAATTTTCCTAACGAGATCAAGACTCCATGTTGTGAATGGCCATGGTGTTGTGATTAGATGCAATGGTAAGGAAGGTGCATGTATCAAGTTGCCATGTTGTTGACAAGGAACACACTTCTTTACATAATTACAAGCATCTATCTCCATTTTGGTCAAATAATAGCCTATTATAAGGAGTTTCTTACCATTGGTATGGGCCCCACACATTCCTTCATGAACCTCCTTTAGTACTAGCTTGGATTATCCCGAAGATAAATAATGAATAAGTGTTCCATCATAGCTTTTACGATAAAGCATGTTTCTAAAGATGATATAATGTGTTCAGTGATGAAGAAAAAGTTTTGGTTGGTTGTTGGAAAAGTTAGCGGGGAATACATGACTATGGAAATAGTTATAAAAATCTTGGTACCATGGTAGAATAGGTGAGGGATTAGGATCATAAATGGTGCATATGCTCTCTAAATTTGATAGAATATGTTATGGTTGAAGAATATTTTCAATTAGGATCTGCTACTCTTTATGACTATCATGCATTTAAATCATGGAACCAATTTTTACCATGGCATCAATAGATTTGTTTTTAATTCATGGAACTTGATCAAACTATAGAGATTTAGAATGTGTTTTGAGGTTATCAACAATTTTTTTTTGAAGAACAAGCTTGTCATCAAGTTTTTGATACTAGTCAGTTATCTAATTTATGATTAGCTATGAATCTACATAGACCTTTAAGCTTTGGATATCCCACTGTATAACAAGATTGAGCCCTAAAACCAATGCCTCATATTTGGCCATATTGTTTATATAATGAGATTATATATATAATGCTTTAGGGATAAGATCCCCCTATGGCATAATCAAAAATATGCTAGCTCTAAACCCTCAAGATGTGAAGGATCCATGAAAATACAGCATCCACTATTTAGGTTTGTGTGATGCTTATTCTATAATCATGATAAAATCATTTGAAAGGTCAAAGTTGAGAGGCTGAGTGGCCTTAATAGGAGCTTCTATAAGTTGGTTAGCAAGATCCTATCATTTGATTGCCTATTGATTCTGGTACTCAATATAAAACTCATTAAAGAGCATAATCCATTTATCCATACATCCTTGAAGATTTGTTTTAAACAAGAGGAACTTGAGAGGATCTACCCTGATGATAACAACAGTTTTGTTACGTAGCATATAATGTCACAATTTTTGAGTGGTAAACACCATAGATAAACATTCTTTCTCAATAGGCATATAATTATGTTCATATTATACCAATGTGTGGCTTAAAAAATAAACAATGTGTTCTTTACCATGATCATCATGTTGAGCCAAAAGTTCCTCTAGTGCATGTTTAATGACTGATATATAAAGAATCAATGGCTTTCTTTATGTTGGAGATCATAAGACTAGTGGATTGGCCAAGTATGTTTTAAGCTTTGCAAATTCCATCTGACAATCTTTATCCCACTAAAATGTTACCCCTTTCTTTAAGAGATGGGTAAATGGGTGGCACTTATTTGCCAATTAAGAAATGAACCTATGTATAGACTGGATATTTCCTTGTATACCTTGTAGCTATTTAAGATTATTTGGTGGAGGCATTTCCATAATAGCATTGAAATTTTTAGGGTCTACTTTGATCCCTCATTTTGATACAATGAACCCTAGAAATTTTCTTGATGTGACTCCAAAGACATATTGGTTGTAGGGCTCCATCTTGCTATACAATGGGATATTCAAAGCTTAAAGGTCTATGGAGATTCATAGCTAATCATAAATTAGACAACTGATTAGTATCAGAAAAAGGATGACAATCTTGTTCCTTAAAAATAAATTGTTGATAACCTCAAGACACATTCTAAATCTCTATAGTTTGAGCAAGTTCCATGAACTAACAAAAAATCTATTGATGCCACGGTAACAATTGGTTCCATGATTCAAATGCATGATAGTGATAAAGAGTATCAGTTCCTAATTGAAAATATTCTTCAACCATCACATATTCTATCAGATTTAGAGAGGATATACACCATTTCTGATCTTAATCCCTCACCTGAACTACCATGGTACCAATATTTTTATAACTATTTCCATAGCCATGTATTCCCCATTGACTTTTCCAAAAACCAACCAAAACATTTTATTCATCATTGAACACATTATATCCTCTTTGGAAACATGTTTTATCATAAAGGCTATGATGGAACACTGATTCATTATTTATCTTTGGTATAATCCAAGCTAATACTAAAGGAGGTTCATGAAGGAATGCATGGGGCCCATACCAATGGTATAGTCTTAGCAAATAAACTCCTTAGAATAGGCTATTATTTCCCCAAAATGGAGATAGATACTTGTAATTATGTAAATAAGTGTGTTCCTTATCAACAACATGGCAACTTGATACATGAACCTTCCTTACCATTACATCTAATCACAACACTATGGCCATTCTCAACATGGAGTCTTGATATCATTGGGAAAATTAACCTAACATCTTTAGATGGCCATAAGGAAATTTCAACTATAATTGAGTACTTTACCAATTAGATCGAGGCCATTGCTCTCACTTATGCTACTAATAAATAAATAGCCAAATTCATTCATCACCATATCATCTGTCGATATGGAATACTAGCCCATATTATATCTGATAATGGTGGATCCTTTATGAACCAAGATGTGAAATCTCTTTATGAAAAATTCAAGATCAAGCACAATAAATCCACTCCATATATCCCACAAGGCAACAAAATAGTTGAGGCATCAAATAAAACCATTATATCCATCTCAAAGAACATTGTCAATGATGTTGGCCATAATTGGCACTTGAAACTCTTTCCTACCATTTTATCTTATAAAACCAATCATTGCACCCCAATAGGAGATACTCCACACTCCCTTGTTTTTGGCACTAAAGCTATCATCTTGGTCAAGATTGAGATCCCATCATTAAAAATATCACTAAAGCACATTGAAGATGATGAAGACTATAGAGCCTTATGGATATAAGAACTAGAAATTCTTGATGATAAGCATTTGGCTGCCCTAGAGAATTTATAGGCTTATCAAAATAGATTGTAGAGAAGCTAAAACAAATGCATAATCCTTCAAGAGTTTGAGATTGGTGACTTGGTTTTGAAAAAGAACCAGAATAACATGAATGTTGAACCCAAAAAGAAAGGTAAATTTTATCCTAACTAGTTGGGACCATATATTGGCATAATAACCTATGTATCAAGAGCATATTGACTAGCTAAACCTAATTGTGAAGAAATTTTAGATCCTATGAACATCATACACCTTAAGAGGTTTTACACATGAATATATTTGAACCATTATCTACAAGACCCTTGGCTTGGGGGAAAATTGTGTTGACATAATTTTATCCCACCCATTATCTTACTTTGAACACATTTTATACTATCCTACTCCACTTTCATGATTTTAGATAGTAAAGGATAAAAATCCTTGGCACTCTAAATATATTCTTCATCCCATTCTGGATTGCTCTCTTTAAGAAGCATATTCTTTGTTATGTATATGGCACGTTATAAGCTTGATCACTTTTTATCCCTTGACTAGTTATGAACTTGATTATGTTCCATGAACATTATGAACTTCCTCAGTAGTAGTTTTACAAAGTAGTTTAGCTAGGATAGTATTGTGCAGCCTCAAACAAGTGAAGAAAAACATCTTCTTAGTTATAGAAATGTTGATACACTATTACAAATAAGTGAATGCAAATAATTACTTTTTACTTCAAGCTACACATTATTCTATATCACTTTTTTTACTTTTAATTATTTTATCAAGATCCTTGCTCTTGTTGATTTGCAAGCATGTGTCATTGTAGCTAGCTTAGCTATCTTATTGGAACCTCTACTCTTGGGATTTGCATCTCCTCAACTATATTGTCCCACTTTGTGCATGTTTTATCCAAAAACTATAAAAAACATTATAAATACTTTAAAAATATGAAAATCATCAGAACATGATCCAAAAAAGAACAAAAATATTGTCTCACACTTATATACATTTATACATTCTCATTCCACCATGATATGCTCTTGCCATTTTTTAAGCAAAAAAACACCAGTTCATTTCATCTTGTCCCATGCACTTTTCATTTTGAAAGATCATTCTTTCTCATCTCATTAACTTGTTATTTGCTAGACCATTCTCATTTATTTTTTGTATCTTCCATTTCTTCTATAACATTAATCATGCTAGTCTGATCATCATTTTTCTTCTATCCCATTTCCTGGGAGAACTACATTTGGCCTAAAGTTCATGTTGGAACATGCAACCATGAAACTTTGTAGGAAGCATCCACTTGACTTATACATCTAGAGTTAGCTCAGCCAACCCCTTCCTTTTCTTCTCTTTCCCCATTTCTTCTATCATTGTTACTCTTTACTTATGGAACAATTATCATGTCATTATTATTTGTTATGATGTGATGGAAAGTAATGCCTCTACTACACATGCTTGAACATTTGTCTTTAAATTTCACTAACTTGGTTTTTGTTTATGTGTGTTTATTTAAGTTTTCTTGGTGTTTTATTGGTGTTTTTTTGTGCTTTTGCACCTCTCCTTTTATTTCTTATCCTTTTTTCCTTTTATTAATTCTTGTATCATCTTGGTCTTATGTTTCCTTTATTATTTTTGATTATCTCTTTTGTGTTTCAAAATATTTTGATGATTCACATGGATCTTGATTATTTATATCTTGATCCTATGTTATTACATTATTCTTGGACCATTTTTTTATTTGATTGTTGTTGGTGTCTTATTTTTTTGTTTGATTTTGCTTTGCTCTTTTATGTTCAAGAATGCCTTGATGGTCCACATGGATCTTAATAATTCATATCTTGGTCTCATGTCATTAAAACATTCTTTCCTTTTTGTTTTTAAACATTTTTGTTCTTACTTAAGATCCTATATTAATTTTAAGTTAGGTTCAATTATGTTTATCTTTTTCTTTGTCTTTGCTTTTTTGTTTAATTGTAAATCACTATAACTCTAGTTTTGGTCATTGTTTTACCATTATCCTTAGTTATAGGTATTCACATTTGAAATGGCTCAACACAATTAGAATATTATGTCATTCTAAGTTATTCATACTTATGATGCCTACTTTCTTTTTCTATATCAAACACTTTGTGCTCAAGCCTCAAAGTTTTAACATCAACATCAGCTCCGATGAACAATTCTTAAGAACACTTTGTAAAACCTAGGCTCATGATATGGAATTAGGCTTCTAGGTAACATGCATTTTAAGATCCTTTGTCTATGATTAGATGTGCATCTCTTTATATACATTATAATTATAATCAAATTCTTGGTCCATTTCCATCATTTCTCATTCCATTCTCTCCCAAACATGGGTGAAATACATTGGCTTGAAGTTTATATTAGAACGTGAGTCCATAGAACTATGAAAGTAGTGATAAATTTATATTGAGGTCAGCTCAGCTATCTCCATTCTTATTTTCATCTCTCTCATTACTTTGTTCATTCTCATATGCTTAGCTTTATATGGATTTTTAAGCCATTACACCATCACATATACATTTACACTTGCTCGCTTTGACCTATATTTTTAGTTATAGCCTTGGGCTATTTTTCTTGCCAAATGCCCATGCTGGGACACACCATCTAAACAATGTGTGAATAAAATTAGATCTATAGGGGCAAAACCATCATTTATTCTTTATCAATGATCAAAATTATCCCTACTGGGGCAAAACTACTTTATCATGATCAAATTTTCTCTATTGGGGTACTTCTTATTATATTCTCTTTGGATACCCCATTCTAGTGGTGTTTCCCCTCCTAAAGCAAAACATACTATCTTTTCTTCTAATTCCAATCTCTCCACATTAAATCCCATGATGGTAATATTTTAGTGTTCAACCTGTCTTGAGATTGATCAATGCCATAAGTATGTAGCTTGTACTCTCAAATTGGGTATGTTTAAAGTGTGTCCCTTACATTTATGGATTGTATCTTTCCCATTAACCCCATCTTTGGGGCCTATAATACCTATAATTATATTTTTATTATTGATGGTAATCACTTGTGTAAGCATTAGCTCATTTGGATGTGATCTATTCCATGGGTAAATCTCTCACTTTCTCTCTCTTTTTGAGAGTCGATCCTTTTCTTCCATCCTAGTATGTCCTTTTAAGCAGGCATCATGGGTCTATTCTAATTTCTTCTTGACAACTCTTTTCTTTGAAAAGATGTTTCTTCACTTTAATGTCTCATTATGGCTTCCCAAACAAGGGTAAAATGTAGACATCCAATTCCTAACACCATTTGTATTGAAATTGTCAATCTTACTCGAATTGCATTCAAATGCACATTTTAGGTCAAAATCCATAAAACACCCTAAATGGTTCAAAATTGTCACCTAAAAGTGCTAATTTAGGTTAAAGTATCCATAAATAGGATAATGCATTTTATGGGCTAGCTACATTTAATCAGATCATTTTGAGTCAAAATGATAATTTTTCCATTTAGGGCTCTAGATCACCCTTTTCTTCTAATTCATTGGTACACATCATGTACCTTTTTTATTTGGTGTCGGCAACATCCTAAATGGGAATACAGATCCAATACATCTAACATCACCTTTTAGTTCCTGTTTAATCAAATTATAACCTAATAATATGACTTTCTAACCATTTTGATTAATTATGCACCAATTTCCAAATAATTACACTAAAGTTGATTAAACTTACTTAAGCTAATTAATCCAATTTAAGATCTTAAGTAAGAATTCCATATATCTTTTTGACTATCTCATTATTGGAAATTGATTTTGAATATCTGCATCACCTAATGACATCATCTATGTGGTGGCATCCATCAAACCATAAGTGCATAAAATATCAGGATTATGGGTCATGCATGCCTAGGCAATGCCTCCCATGTCTTTTTAATGATTATTTATCTTAATGATATTTGTGAGTTTAATTATAAATATTAGGATTATCCATGGCCACACATCTTAATCTTGAGATGGACCCTCATGGTTGATCCTAACCAATCTCAAAAATATAAAAATAAGGAGGCCATGGACATGAATTTTAAGCTTGATTTATGCAAAGTTATTATGCAAAATTAACTCCATAATCCTTTGTAATAGACCATTAAATTTAGTTACAAGCTTCATTGATAGGCTAGTTTGCTGATTTGGAATCATGAGCCTAAGTTCTATGGAGTTTTCTTGAGACATTGGAGTAGTTTCTCACCTTTGTTGATAAAGACAAGGATGCTTGATCTAGGGAGAACATGTCTTTGACCCACATGGGTATGGTGAATCTATTTGGGAAGGTAATATGATGTTGTTTTCTTTGATTTGTTTCTTTTTATCCTTTACAATTCTCATAGGAATAGATAGGCTTAGTTAGTTAAATCTTTATGCATTTATCATGATTTATGGAATAATGTTTGACTAAATTGCTTTTTAATCCTCTCTACACCTTGAAAACTCATTTATAATAGGTCTACTACATTCTCTATCTCTATGCCCAAACTGATTACAAGTATAGTAGTAACCATTGAAATTTACATACCTCATGGTATTTGGCTATCTGATTTGATTTGTCTTCATTATGCTAGCAACTTCATTCTTTGTCTAAATATTTGTATTTAAAGGCTAATCCATATTATTCTCAATGAAATTCATGTCAACCTGAGAAACATCTTTGGTATCTTCATTAAATCCCAATCTAGATCTATCACTAGGTAAATTTTGACTCTTTAAGAGATCATCCAGATCATTTGAAATTTTATGAAACTTGAAAAATGATTTAACTTTCTTGTAGACTTATCTAACTCATTTTTCAAGGACACAATCTCATAAGCATATCTTGATCATTCTTCTTCTTTGGATAGTAGACTTGCATACATATATTCCAACTTAGAATTAATAAACATGATAGCACCTTCATGCTCTCTAGAATATTCAACCAATCTTGCCTCAAACACACTAAATTTCTCTCATAGTCCATGACTTTATATTTCATATTCTTGTTGACGTTATTCTCAATCTTCAATTCTTCAAGGGCATTCATTAATTCCATCTCACAATCCACCTCATTTTTATCATCATCAAAATCACTCCAAGTAGACATTTTTTATATGTGAGCAACTACCTTCCTCAACGATGAATAAGGCTTTATCTTCAATAGGAAAATAATTTTCATGATCAAACCCTGAGTCACTGAATTCACTCTCATATGATGATCTACAATATTATTTGGTGTAGAGACTTTTCTTGTCCTTGAAGTACTTCTTCTTTTTGTCAAACCTTTTGAATCCCTTTTTTATTTTATCATACCTGAATGATCTCTTTCCATCATCATGACCTTGATCATGCTCTTCATCATCATCCTTCTTATACTTATGAGGTTACTTATTATCAAAATGTCCTAACTCTCCATAATTGAAGCATTTTTTGGGTAGCTTACCCTTATATGTGCCTAAACTTTGTTTTCATTTTCCTTGAAATCAAAGCCATTAGTTCATCCTCATCTATATCAAAAATGTCATCCTCCTTGGGTTTTTTAGCTTAGAAATTATTCTTTGGCTTCATTTCAGTCTTGAAATTTGCTTCCCTCTTTGATGGTTTATCATCATTTACTCTCATCTCATATGAAGTAAGGGTGTTATGCAATTGATCCATCTTCAACTACATAAAATCATGACTTTCTTATATAGTAAATAATTTTGGATCAAACTTGAGGGATAGAGAGATTAATAATTTTTTAACTATAGTAGTGTCTTCAAGGTTTTATTGAAGAACTTTGATGATTTTGACAATCTCATCAAATTTATATAGAAAAGATGCCACATAATCTTCTTCCTTTATCTTGAGACTTTCAAATTGTATTTTGTAATTTTTCAACTCAGCAAGATTGACCTTTGAATATCCTTCTTAAATTATTTGAATATTGTCCCATGTTTCTTTCTTAGATTTATAATGGACTATCTTGGTAAACTCAGTCTTTGTAAGACCACAAGTAATGACATTCATTGACTTAGAATTATTCTCAAATAGATTCTTGTCTAAAACACTAGAAGAAAGAGTATTAATAACAACATAACCATCCACAATATATTTCCATAAGTCAAACCCTAGGTACATATTTTATGTTCTCATCTTTGCACTCTAAAAATTATAATTGGATCCATTAAACATTGGTGATTGATTAGTATAGAAACCTCTTTGAATTTGAATACTACCTATATTGTACCTTATAGTACATTAAATCTATTAAGCCTTTACCAAAGGACCTACTATGATACTAATTGTTAGAGGTAGAATACACTAAGAGGGTGGGTGAATTATTGGTGAAAAATAATCTAATTTAGTTTCCAAACCCTTAAAATACTTAGTTAATTAATACAATAATTTAAGAAGCATAAATATCATTCATAAAAATGAGCAATAAGGATAAAGCAAGATCAAATACCCAACGCAAGATCTACATGGGAAACCCTCTTGGAGAATAAAACCCACACTCAAGCCTGTAAATACTTGGACTACTTGTCCTATAAGGTATTATAAACTAGATACTAGTCAAGTCCTTTAGACTACAATTTAATGAAACACAAGTTACACAAAGAGCACCAACCCCTAAGATCATCAAGTCCTCTTGAACACCCAAAACCTTGATCAAGTCCTCTTAACCAAAGGCCTTTAGTGAAACACCTATTTCATAAGGAACAACTGCCCCTAAAGAAGATCAAGTCCCTTAGAACCTCCTTTGAAAATAATAAATCCACCTTTGAATTAATGTCTTCTACATCTGATGATGGACCTCTGATAACACAACCCATTTCACTTCTCTATACACTCACAATGCATCCAAAACCACCTTTTGGATCACTCTATACTTTACTTATCCTCAAACTGTAAAAAAAACTATTCTAACATCATAAATATTAATTATAGGTCATAAACATATTCCTCAATATACTCTCCTTATCAACCCATCCATTGGGAACATCTACTCTTCTTTTTCCTTCACTTTAATGCTCACTATTCTCACACTTGCCTCTCCTAAGTCTAGAAACCATCACATTTAGTTTCACTATTTATAAATCATTCATAATCATCACCATAATGGTCAGATAATAGGAATTATTTAACCCTTAAGGCATATATCACATTGATACATATATCAATATCATCCATATAGGTCGGCCATAACACCCATAGGTCACACATAAGCACCAACTCCTTTAAATTAGGCCTTAAAAGCTCTTATAGGTCTCATAGAGACCTATTAAACCCTTTAGTACTTCATCAATAAAAAAATAACATAGGATAACTTAAAAATACATATTTCCACTGCACATGACACCTTTTACTTTTTCAAATGATCACAATCAACTTTTATCATCTCTATGTATGATCAATTTGCTGAAATACTAACTTGGTGCACATGAACATTAGGAATAAACACATAGTCAATTTATTAAGCATTGTTCATATAGAATATCATTTGGTCAAACTTATAAATACTAAAAAAATCATCCTCATGAATTATACAACACTCCCAAATAACTAAGTCATCACGAGACATCAATATACCATCAGAGTGAGCTCAAATATCCTTCTGAAATTACATGCAGAGCAAACATGAAAACATAGTCGACTTTGAACCTTCATAACTTTAATTTTACATAATTAAAAACCTTTAACCTAAATTTATGTATTTAAATTTAATTCCTCTACCAATTTTATTTATACACCATGAGAAAATTCATTCTCGATTACAATATATCATCCAAAAACCATAGACTGGTTTCTTCCTTTGCAATATGCAAATGCCAATGGTTGCAGTTAATTCTTAGATAGTATGATATCATATAATGTAATCTATACTTATATTAATCATTTATCATTTATATTATTTTAAGGATCTCTAACTTTAACTTTGTTAAAAAATAGTCACGTTGACAATTTTGACTCCACTCACACTATTAGATCAATCTGTATGAATACACACAAACCATACAATCCTTATCCTTTACATTTTATCAGCATTAAACTTCAAAATATTATTACTATCTCACTCAGGATGCACCATTATATCAAATTTTTATGATCACATGAGAACCACTAGATCTTCATTTGGTCTTGATCTTTATCTCTTGCAAAATTGACTAAGTATGGGAACCATTACAATCTTCATGGAAGGCTAACTTCATACCTCAATATTTTTGCTGCACTTAGATGAATGATCTAAAATTTAGAATATATTATCTTCTCACATAGGATAATCTAACCATATATAAATATTCTTCTATAATATTTATGTGTGTAAGATATAACACTATTAATTTTCTTTTTTAGATTTTTCTACCACAGAGCCAACATGTCTAGATGAAAACAATGATCAATCAGATGAAATCCACTCATGCAAACAAGTAGTCAAATCATATAAAAATTCTTATGGGACCCATTTTACATGATAAATACTTCAAAATCACCCTTAATCATCTCAAACCATGCCAAAATTGAATATCAACCAAACCTTCTTCAAGCATACTAGGGTAAGCACATTGCACACTTTGTCATCGTCACTTAGATTATCAAGGCACTTCATCCCCTTACTTGGACTCTTATATTACATCACTGAATACTCTCCAATAAGTATTGGGTGATTAATAATTATTGGTTAAATAAGTGAGGTTCAAGTATTCATATAATGATAAGCATTTGTCAATATATTATAATTGGGTCTAGAACCTAATAGAATATTTTGATTCATTTGGTATGTAGACCCTACCTAGATAAAAAAATGCATAGCATATGCCTTATCTATTATTTTAAATACTCTTCATCTCATGGCTAATTAAAGGATGATAATATTTTTAGTAGAGATGGTATTTACACCCTTAGTCCTAAATAATATCATGAATTTTCAAGTTTTTAATGATTACCATAACATCATAGACTTCATCACTAGTATGGAGGTATTTTCCAATCAAATTGTTAATGAAAATGGTCAATAAGACTTTGAGATAGATCAATAATGGACCATGAATCTAAATATTAAAAATATGACCAAAGGGATGGTCTCACTTGAGAGACTATTTAACATGGATTATCATAATGAAAATAATAATGCTACCCATGCTAAAGGCATGCTTCATGAAAATTGCAAATTTGATGATACAAATGGTCCAAAAAATGTGTTTATAGGAAAAACCAATACCCTAGAAGAGAAACAGTAAATGGAAAAATCCCTCAAATATTTCATAGATGTGATTTCATAGAGGTACAAATATATGAATGTCTTTGAAATCTCCATATTGGCACATAAAAATCCCCTTGAAGCTAGGAGTTAGGCCCTTTAAGTAGAGAAAAAGACTAGTTAATCTGATATTTATGCCATTAATGTTCAAATAAGTGAAAAAATTACTTGTAATGAGAATCATATTTCCAATTAGGCATTCCACATGGGTTTAAAACTTGGTACCAATGAGGAATAAAAACATGTCAATCAGGGTTTGTATTGATTTCTAAAATTTGAATAAGGAAATTGCAAAGGATATCTACCCCTTTCCCTCATTAGATTAAGTTATATAAATTATGAATGGATCTTAAATTATGTCCTTGGATGGATACCTTGGTTATAATGAGGTAATATTTAGCTATGAGGTCTAGATCAAAATAATGTTCACAACAAAGTGGGGCACCTTCACTTATAAGAGAATGCCTTATAACATCATCAATATTGGGACTAAATTTCAAGTGGACATGGACATAACTTTCAAATACATTATGGGCAAGTGTATTTTGGTATACATGTATGAACTAATAGGATTCTCCAAACATAGATATTGTCATGGCAAGGATTTGAGGACAGTACTGCAAAGATGCTAAGAGCATGGGATCTCATTAAACACAAAATAAATGTATATTTAGAGTCACCAATGGAAATATATTAGGCCATATCATTCTAGAGTGGGATATATCAATATATACTAAGATAATTATATATATTCTATAATCTCATTTCTCGACACAAAGGAGTTGAACTAATTTTTTGGCAATATTAACTTCATGAGGAAGTTCATATCTAGATTTGTAGATATATTTAGAAATTTGAATAACATGATAAATAAGGATGATAAATAAGTATAGAGAAGTGAACTATCAGAATATTTCATCCAAATCAAAGAGGCAATTATGTGTAAACTAGTGTCGATCAACCTTGATTACATGCAAACTTGTTATATTTACTCCTTCACTTTAAAACATTTGACCACTTCTAATTTGACATAAAGAAAAGGTGTTGGAGATGAATGACATATTTCATTCATGAATTCCCAATTTATTAATGTATAATTGAGATACATTATGATGGATAAATATGCCTTTACACTAATTAATGCTATCAATAAATTCTATCATTACATATTGTCTAGTAAAGTATTTACTATTGTGCCTCGTCCAAAAATCAAAGACATGTTAATGCAAAATGATTTAGGTGAATGAAGAGGTAAGTGGATGAATATAATTCAACACTTAAACCTTTAAATCCATTCAATGACTATTATGAGAGGAAAAATACTTAACATAACTATAACATAATTGTATTCATACATCACTTGACATTATTATATAATTGAATAAATCACTAATGATGATTAGTAAAATGATGAATATATGACAAAAAAACATCCATAGGGAACACGCCACAACAATGCCTCTCTTGATAGTAGTTAAAATTTGAATATTTACAAAGTGGATACTATATTTTATGGGATCAATCAATGAGAATTCATCCATAGGAAAATAATTCATTCTCACAACCACATACTAATGAACTCATTGGGCTATGTCTTAAGCATTAAATAATATCACAACTAACGTAGTTATCAACTCCTAGAAGATTACATCATTACAATGTTTGGTATGCCTTATGTACTGGTATGTGATAATGGACCCACTTTCTCCTAGTTTCAATTCTTGGAAGGGACATATGATCACTAGGTAATCCTAAAATTATATTATAATTATTATCCTCAAGGAAATGGAATAGATGAATCCACTAATAAAAATTTGATAAACATAATCAAGAGGATGCTAAAAATAATCCTAAGAATTGGCATACAATGATGAAATATGCATTGTGGGCTAATAGGAATATAACTAAATCAAATTTAGGCACTTATCATTATCACTTATTTTATGTCCAACACTATATTTTTTATGTTAACTTAAGAATTCATAACGTATAGTTTATGACTGATTATTTGGGAGCAAATGACTAGGTAGAGGCTTGCATATTGAATCTTATGCACTTAGATGAAAAACATGATGTGGTCTTACTACATTTTAATAAACATAAAATAATTGTTAAGCATTGGTTTGGAAAATAATCCAAATAAAAATTATTTTGGGTCTCTAACCTTATCCTTATTTGGGATAAGGATCATGAAAATAAGGGATAATATATAAAATTTTATACCTTATGGCTAGGTCCTTATCTACTTTCTAAAATCCTAGGTGAAAATGCTTTTTATCCAAGGTGTCTAATTGATGGGGATGTCCCATTTCCCATCAATTGATAATTATCCAAACACTAATTATAAGATTGAATTAGTTTAGAACACCCTATTTATACTTTATTATTTATTTCTACTTTGTCATTTTATTTTCTTCATTTCCCTTTTTTTAGTTTAGGTTTACTTTTGTCATTTTTTGTTGGTTTGCTTTTCTTTTCAGTGCATGGTTCAGTTATGTGGCATTGGTTTTTGAGTTGAACATACTATTTAGACTTGAGGGTTCCCATCCTTTATTAATGTTTAACAAATGAGAAACTTTTATGTACTTATTGCTAACGACACTCCTATGAATTAATGTGAAAATCATTGTCAAGATTATTGTATTTTCCTTTCACTTTCAGAATGTTGAAGGACAATAATTTGAAATTTAACATATGGATTTAGAAAGGCCTCTTATATTTTTCAAAGACCACCAAATGTACCAAATGAAATATCTAAAGAAATAATTTATCACTTATTTAATTCCAATTTTTCTTAATTATCATAATCCTTATGAATCTTTCCTTGAATCTATGGCTTGGTCCCAAACCTTCCATGGAAGGAAAAGTAAAATATATTTAAAAATAAGTTAAAATAAAATGCAAAAGTTAAAAATTATCCATAAAAGGGCGATCTTAAAATCCTCCACCATATGATTTCCATCCTAGTTGATAGTGGATCAAGGCCTTTGGAAGGGACCAAAGGTGTCTCTGTTAGGGCTATGAATTTCTAGCTAGCAGTAGATCAATGCCCATGCCATTCCCCACTTTTAGCCAAATTGTAAAATCTTTCCCCTTTCATAATAATCTTATCATTTGTGTATATTTACATTATTGTGTGTGTCTGTGAAAATTATTTTAACTAATCACATAGCTCACACACTAATGGTCTTTAGTTATAATTACAACTTAGTATGTTGTGTGTTGAATTAGAATTATGTGCCTTCATGTTTTGATTTTTCCTTGGATGATGGATTACATGTAATGTTCATGTTAGATGAGAACTTAAGATTATAAATTATTGAGATACTCAAGATTACCTCCCAATATGAGTCACCATTTATTGTTGTTTGTATAACACACCCCATTTTCAATCTAAAATTGGAAACCTTATTTATTTAATTTAAGCAAGCTGGGTTTAGTTGTCCAAATTTATGTTGTTAGGTGCTTAGCCTTTGATTATTTTATTGCTAATATTTCAATCTAAAAAATTATTTATTAAGCTTGAGTCCCTTGAACTTGAGTTAATTGAGTTGAGCTCTTACAATCTCCTAGTCTACATAATCAACTCAATTGAGCTTACAATATTATACATCCAAGCTGATTGAGTTTAGTCGATCATGTTTATAAAATTTAAAATAAATTCCATAGTCATTATTATTATTTTTAATCTACGAATTGAGCATTTTAATTACCCTAAAATATTTTCACATTTCTTTATCAAATAATTTTCATAATGTTTCTAAGTTAAATTATCCCCTTGGGGGATTGATATCATACCAAGTGGCATGATTCTAGTAACCTAGGATGGAGAGTAATTAGTCAATAGTATAAAGTCTCTATGCCCTCAAGGACCTAAGAGGTCACCACATGGTAACTTCATAAGATCCTAGGAGTTCTAGGTTGAGATAAGACTCTATGTGGGCTTATAGTCCCATGATACTAAGGCCTTGATAGGTCACCATGTGGTAGTATATCAATAGATCGATACCACAAGTATGAAGTTGATATAAAAACTAGATGAAGGCCTATCCCATCAGGATGATGCCATATGGAATAATCTTGTGTACCTAGACTATAGACCCAAATTGATGAGGGGTTGGCTTGTGGCACCCTAATGATGTCAATATTCCCTTGAGTTTGAATTTGATGGGATTCTTCTTATCAAAAAACCATAAATATTGGGACTATAGGACAATAAGGATGTGAAATGTGGAAATTTAAGGCTTAAATTTGATGGTCTTCCCAAATGTTAAAATTATTAAAGGTAGAGGGGGTTAATTATTTATCGGATGTTTAATTTCACTTGGCTAATTGGCCTTTTTAAGGACTTTATTTCATTTTCTAATGTTTGATCTAAACTAATAATAGATATTTATATCCTTTGAATGTATAAAAGGCTCTTATTTGAATAAAAATATGATTAATGTGAATTCTTATGTTTTAATAGTAAAATATTTCATTTATTTATCATATTGGATAAAAATTGTTTATGGATTATTTATATGTGAATTGATCATTTTAATACTTTTTCCTTAGTCAATTTTATAAAATGGTCAAAATATATTTTGATAATGGATTTGAATTTCTTTGAAATGGCTTTCTCTTTGCTATGTTTATCCACCTTATCACTTTTATTTTGAAAACTTAGCCATTTTTATTTGAATTTCTTAGTCATTGGCTTAAAATTTGGAAATAATAATTATGTTCATCGATTAGATACTTGAAGGTGCTCAAAGTATTTATAATTCCACATAGTTATATTTCATATCTTCTAACAATGTTGGCCCATTCACAAAAATAATTTTAACACAACCAATTCTTAGATAAATTTATCAAAATCACATGGCATCTTTCCACTGTTCTACATGACATAAGCATTTTAAATTATCATAGAAGTTTTTAACTCTTTATATAAATAATATGTTTACATGTGGCATGATATTAATGACCTATTGCCTTATGTGGCTCTGTATATAGAAAAAAACTCTAGGTGAGCATGTGAGTGAGATACTACCAAGTGGAATGATCCTAATGAGCCACTATCTTAGGATTGTTTGTATAGGTCCTATTATATCAAATATTTTGGGTTATCAATTTGTATCTATATGTAAATTCATAGCCACTCCATATTATTAGGTATTCTATATAGTCCAACAAATCATATAAGCTCTGAAAGAGTGATATTGCACTATATGGCATGATATTGATATGTCATGGCCAATGAACATCAAAGATACATTGGGTTCCTAGGTTAAGTAGTGACTAAGCAGGGATAAGGTAGGGGGAATGACCTTGAGGATAGAGGAAATACTATCCATGACATCATCAAGATACTTGTTTAAACTCAATGGTAATGACCTATCAAAACTATCAATGTTAAAGCGGGTAAGTTAAAATTCTTAGGCATGTAGTGATTGGTTACTCTCTAGTAAATATATAAATAATGAAACTCTAAACAAATGAAAAAAAAGTGGCATATTTTATTAAGTGGGAAATCCAAAGGAAATTACTAGGAGATGAAGGAGTGATATGTGTGGCATTCAGAACATGATCAAATAATGTTCAAAACTAACAAAATGAGTAGGAGTGGTTACATAGCTTGAGTAAGCTCACAAATGATGGTAGTTATTCTTATTTTGTGACAAGATCAACTGAGTTAGTGAAAGGATTGGTTGTCTTTTTTTAGCAGTGATAGGCCAACCTAGTCTTGACATGACCTTGGCATGTGCATAATTAGTTAAGTTGGCAATCAATGCATGGCCTCTTCTTTTTACATATTTAGATTTTGAATATTTGGACCAAGATCCCTTATGTATATATTGTATTTCATAATAATTTCTATAAGATGGAAGTTTTTATGATTAAAGGATGTTGTGCTTGGATGGCTCATTATGGACTAAAAACTACACTATGAACACATACATTTTTATTTATAATTTATACTACTTTCTAATATAATATCTTCCCTCTTATAATTTAGTTATTTTATTAATAAAATGTTTTATTACACTTAAATTATTTTAATCACCCAATACTATTAATAAAAATTCATATATTGATACTTGAAAGGTAACTAAGAGTTTAAACCCATCTCATGTGCATGTATATGGTGGTCATGGTATTTTCCTCTTATCTAGTTAGATTCCCATACTCTCACACCTTCTTTGGGTTGAAGCTATGAAAATTATGTATAAACCAATGATAGTTTTTAGTGGGTGTACTCAATTAGACATTATAAGAACATATTCTGTATCATCAATATTTTTTATCTATTTATCCCTTATCTTTTGCATTTTCTTTATGATAATGACTTAATATAGGTTGAAATTAATTTGAATATGCATGCTAATATTGGTTGTTTAATTATATTTTTAATTTTTTAAGCATAATTTAATATAATAATTTGATCAATATATTTGGAAATTAGTTATTTACTTTTTGTGCTTATATTAAGAAGTGGTTTGGTTTTGAGGCTAGGATTCTAGGTAACTTCCTGCCTCTTCCTTAATGTCTAAGTTAAAGCTATCATAGAGATTCAAGTTGTTAAAAAGGCCCCTTAAAATAGAATGGCTATACATAAACCTATTGAGTGAATGTCAAAAAACTAAGACCTGGTACATTTACACCTTGGGGAAGTATTTTCTTTGTAGGATATTCTAGGCAAAGTATTAACAAAACCCCAACTAAATTGTTGTTGTGTCAAAAACACCATCAATAAATCCCATAGTCATCACACATACTATCCATTTTAGGATAGATCAAAATCCCTTTAGGTAGAGATAAAGGATAATGAATCCAATTCTAGAGCCCCTCATTTAGATAGAAGTTCATAAGCTATTGGAAACTAAGATTTTATTTCTAACTAGGCATTCCACTTAGGTTGCTAACTCAATGACAATTAGAATAAATAATGGAGAAATAAGATTGTAAATCAATGTTAAGAATCAAATAGATCATCAGTAAAGGATAACTATCATTTTCCCTCATATGAATTAATCTAGATGATCACTAGGTTTGAAATGATGTCCTTTTTAGTTGGATTTTCAAGATACAATCAAGTGTTGGTAGAATAAGTCTATTGAATGAAGATTGATTTTGCTACCAAGTGGGGAAATTTTTGAAATAAAAGGATGCCTTCTCACCTAATTAACATAGGAGAAACCTTCCAACATGTTATGGATATTTATTTTTAAGGGATCATTGGAAAATGAATCATCATTTATATGGATGATATCATAGTGTTTTCAAAGAATAGATCTAATGATGTAGATCATCTACATAAGGTATTCAATAGGTGCAAAAGATATGGAGTGTCAGTGAATATAAATAATATAATATTTAAAGTTACATATAGAAAACTATTAGGAAATGTCATTATCAAATATGGTATTTTCATTGACCTAGAGTGAATCTAGGCCATTTGCAAAAATAATTCCTAATAGCAAGAAATAACTGGTCTTTCTTTGGCAAGATAAACTGTGTGAAAATTCATTTTTGGATTTACATATGTTTTCAAGCCATTAAAAATCATGTTGATGTAGGATGATAAAATATAATGGAAAACTAAAGCCAATAAAACATTTCAAGACATTAATACTACCATTTCCCAAGCTCTAGCTCTAACTAGTCTTGATTTTCATCAAGGATTTATGTTTGTACTCATTTGATTCAAAGCACACTATTATAATAATCCTCACACAAAATGTATATGTTAGTGAACATGAAATTTACTTCATGAGTACTAATCTATAATAAAATATATGCCTTGATCAAAGCATTGAATAAATTTAGTTATTATATTTTCTAACATAAGACATACACCATTGTTAGACCCAAATATCAAGCTCACACTTGGATATCATGAATTGAGTGAGATAAGAGATAAATGGATGGATAAATTAAAAGAGTTTGATCTTAAATTCAGACCTTGATAATATGGTATAAGTCCAAGGAATCATCCATCTCATGAATGAAATGGATCCACATATTCACATTGATAAGATCAATAAAACATAAGTAGTTATTGATGGTTGGTATTCCCACATTATCCACTACTTATAGGTACCTTTCCCTTTGAGTTGAGCAGAGAGAAAAGGTAAGCTCTCAAGATCAAGTCATCTCATTACATGATAAAAAGGTAGTATTTTAAGGGAAAATTATGAGGACATATACTTTAAGTGTGTCTCAAGATAAGAAGCTATAGACATCCTGAATAATTTACATCGCAAGATAGGTAGTGGACATCTTTATATAAATTCCAAAACTCACAAGATATTAAGGATGGGATACTATTTGCCTAACACTTTCAAGGATGCCCATAATCATGTTAGAATATGTCATGAATGTCACGTATTTAGATAAAGGGAAGTACACATAGCCATGCAACTACATTATTCAATAGAATTATTCCCTTTTGATTAATGGGGTCTTGAATTTTTTAGAGTAATTAATATAAATTATTTAACATGACACAATTTCATTTTAATAGCTACTAATTATTTCACCAAATGGATAAAGGCCATGGATACAAATAATTATAGAGCCCAAGATGTGATTAAGTTTATTGAAGAAAATATACTGACAATGTTTGGAAATCTAGTTTTTTTTATGTGATAATGGTCCAAAATTTCAATCTACAAAATTTACTGAGTGGGACTACAAAAATAAAATTACAATAAATTTTTCCTCAAATTAATACCCATTAGTGAATGGATTTGTTGAGTCTACTAACAAGAATTTTATGGATTCCATCAACAAATCAACACAAGATAAACCAAGAGAATGGAAAATAATATTTAAGTATTCACTATGGGAAGATAAAATAAGGCACAAGCAAGCCCTGAATGCTTCACCTTTCCTACTAATATATGGGTAGTAACCAATTTTTCCTATTACTCTTAAACTACCAATGTATCATTTCCTACAATAGTATATGGGATAATATGAAAGGATTTAGTCTAAGTTACTTGACATAATCCAAATGGAGAATTCATGAATAGAAGCACTACATAGCTTCAATAATAACCAAGAGATTGTTAAGATTTATTTTGATAAAATTTCCAAAATTGAGGATTTATTTATTTGTAACTTAGTGATTTTTTGGGATAAGGCACATTAAAATAAAGGATAGAGTGAAAAGTTAACTCCTTTATGGATTGGGCCATATCAAATCTTTGAGAATTTAGGTAACAATGCTTTTAATTTAAAGGATATTAAAGGTAATGATCTTTATTTTCCATTAAATGGGAAGTTTTCAAAATATTATTTCATGGTTTCTCTAGCTGGAGATGCTCCTAAATGACTATGAGTTCAACCATTGAAGTAGGAGTAGATTATGTTGCTTTATTTCTAGAGTTGTTTCTTTATTTTTTTGTCATTTGATTGTTTAGATAGATTTCCTACTTTACTAGGTTAATATTTCCAATTTTTCCTAGATTATTTTCTTGTTTTCAACATCTAATTTCATAGTTACTTGTCTTATTTTATAGACTAGTTGACTAAGTTATAGAACAATCTGATCATTTTTTTTCCTAAATCCTAAAAATACCTCCCAAAATTAAAAAAAAAATAGAAATAAATACATAACTAGAATTCACCAAGATTTTGATTATAGTACTAGGAATCTTAAATCAAGGTATACATTACTACATAAATCAATTTTTTTATCCAAATTAAAAAAATTTGCTAGGTTGTTGAAATATGCTTAAATATACTCATTGAAATTTTAGAAAGAGTTTTCATTTTCAAAGATCAACTACACTCTTACATGATAAAACATGGATGAGAGATATAAATATTGAAATAGATGTATTTTGATAAAGATGTATTGATAAAATTAAGTTTATTATACATACACCTAGCCAATGGTGGTTTCCAACCCTCATTCCGTACATGTTTCAAAAAAAAAAGGATCAATTGATCAAATCATATAATATTTTTGAAGGAAGGTGATTGAAGTAAACTCTATTGGGGATATGGATGCGTGGCTATCAATAGAGTAATTCTTAAATTAGAATAAAATGTATATATTTTCAAGGATATGGATGACCAATTGAAATAAAAGTAATGTACAAGATTTGCTTATTATTGTTTATAAAATCAAGGAATCAAAATGAAACCTACAGTTTCCATCTAGATCTCTGTCAAAACTCTCACAATAAGGGACAAATGAATTCCACATAATTACAAAACATATCCTAGAAATGAAAAGGGTTAGTATGTTGCATGATGGGGTTGGACTCTCTTTTAGTCATATTTTCTATTTACTCTTTTCTTAGAAGCTCTAATGTTTTATTATAATGCATTAACTAGGATTTTTGGTTCCTAAATACTTATTAGTATTTCCCCACTAAGTCACCATTTGTTGTGCCCCAACACACCCCATTTTTAAAATTCAAATAGGGACCCATTATTATTAAAAAATATTATTTGTATGGTATAGATGAACCTCAAAATTATAATATTGAATTAAATCATGTAGCCTAAGGTTATTATGGGTTTAATTTTGTATTTCTATATAGAAAATCAAAGTTTGGGCATTTTATAAAATGTTTATATTTATCACCTTTGATTTTCACTTTGAATGTTTTATTTTTTTTACTATTGAGAAAATTATATGGTAATATATTTCATCTCAAATTTTGTGTATGTGCATGATTAATTTCATGACCTAGGCTTATTCCAAATTTGGTCCTTGGATAAATTTCTCAGCTATGTATTTGAATTACATTATTTCTTTTTCCCTAGGCCATAGTCTAAAGAATAAATTTTAGATCCTTGAGAACCATCCATGCATCAACATCATAGATATTCACATCATGTATTTCAATATTTTAGCCTATTTTCAACACCTACTTTCTGGTTCCCTAAGATTAATAAAAATGGAATCATTACATCGACGTGCAAGCCAAAAAATAGTTACGGAAGGTACATTGTAAAAGTTTTGAAGAATCATCAAAGCCAAAAGATTATTTTGTATGTAATAATATCATTTAATAAAAACACAATATATCAAACATATAGTTATCTCTAAATTTATATTTATCAATAAGAATTATCCACATATCACAATCCCATACACTCACCACCTAATATATTTAGCTACGGTATCAATTTTCAAATCAACCCAAGATTTTAGATATAATTCCACATGGCATGATATTTTTAACTTGGATATTATTAGTCAAATGTACATATTAAATATTATAATTTCTCTATATCAATGCATACCATCCACGTGTCATCCTATTATAAAACTATACATTTCTATAGAAGGGTACATTTTCAAAGTTATAAGTTTCTTAAATTATTAAGGTCCATGCATGTGGCATCATCTCATTAAATTGGAGCCTATAAAGTAAATGCATATAGTCAAGATTTTATTATCTACAAAATTATTAGAACCATCCATGTCTCATCATCATGGAAGACCAAAAATTATCAAAATAAGGTACAAGAGTGAAATAAAGAATAGCCTCCAAAAACCTAAGATCCATCCATGTGTCATCATAGTGGTAATCCAAATATTCCTAAGTAAATTGTTGTCACTTGGATTTTCACCCTTTGAGGATATGTCTCAGATCTCCTCATCTAAGTGTCATAATTGAAACACCTCTAGATTGTGGGTAAGCCTAAGAATGAGGTGAATCTTTGGATAAGGCTAGTTCCCTTGATGCACCACTTATAGACCACTACTACACCTGTGCTTATGAGGAAAAAGGGAGAGAGAAAATTGAAATAAAACTATCCTAAATGAGGTGATAAAAAAAATTAGTTTACTACCAACCAGTTTCATGTTACAAATGAGAACAAGGGACTAACCAAACATACACTTCTCCAATCTGCATATTCTCACATCAATATTTCATTATGAGGTTATGGATGAATGTTTAAGATAAGACTAGACAAGAGTTATAGAATAACACTATTTAATAGGATGAATAACTCAACATTTACCCTAATTATAACACTCCACATGACCTACAAGAAGAAGCTTTCCAACTACAAATAGGTGAGAGAATGAGGTAACATGCTAAGGAAATAAGAGTCATCACTAAGCAAGATAAATAATCTAAGTAAAACACACTATGAATAGCCATGGAAGAGGTAAAATTATTAGTATTTATTGATCCATGGTATGAAAATGAGTATGGATTTTCCACACTCAGGTGGAGCATAGTTTACAAAGGCCAAAATGGCTACTTCTTATATAATTTGAGAGAAAGAGGAGAAGAGAGAAGTCCAAAGGTCACAAATAAACTTGTAAAGATAATAAAATGAGTTAAATTTTCATGTTACGATGATTTTAAATATACCATGCAAGGTTGGAAGAGACAACGAGCTTCCCAGGTCATGAAACTCATAAAAAGTGGCATGAAATTTCCTTTATTGGCTCAGAAAATTGCCTTCATTATTCAACTTTGTTTAAACATCATAAAAATAAATATGGATATATATGATGATTGGAATGATATATATAATTTTCATATATTCCTATAAAAGTATTTATTATAGTCCTGATCATATAAAAACTTCTAGAAGTGAGCCATCACTGCCTGCAGTCTAAGAAAACTCATTTTTCCCACACCTTGCACACTTGGACTCAAATTTGGATTTAGTTTCTAATGAAAATACATAAAATGGAGTGTATGAAACTTTTAAAATCACTCCATGTATTTAGAGGCATTAGGTACACCTTAAAATCAGCTTACTTGAAGTTCTCTACCCTTCTCACTAGCTTGGTCACTATGCCAGTTTTGACTGGCTGAGATGAGAGATATTATTGAGGCACCTAGGAGTTTTTATAAGGAATTAAATTAAAATTTGGAGTTATATTAATTCCAAATATTCCATTATATGTGATTTTCATCTCTTTAAACCTCCTATAACCTACATAATGCACAAAATAGTCAAGAAAACCTTATTTGGTACCCCATCTATATAATTTCTTCCAGTCCAATAGGATGGGGAGGAACTTGAGAGAGTATTATGAAAGGTTAAATAAATTTAATTGTCATTAAATATCACTTAAATATCCCTCTAACCTTATTTTCCTAATTAGGTCTAGAACTAGGGTTTAAGAGGGTTTTAAGTCAATTCTGCTCTTAAGGATTGTTCATGAAGATCAAACATTGAAATCAAAAAAAAATTACACAAATGAAAATATTAATACCTCCATAAATATCCCTGAAATCCTTTAAACTCCATGAAAATATTCATGAAATATGTGAGCATTTGAAGTTACCTCATCGAGCTTTTTCTTCCATTTCTTGCATGCCTGAGTTGGTTTTGAGCTAAAAAATGGACTATTTATGATTTATATGCATATCAATAGATTTATCACATCTAAAATGACCCTAAAGACATGTTTAAATAAATTATTAATATATATCAAGGTTGGGAATGAATTTGACCCTCTATTTGGCTTCTAGGCCTAAACCTACCTAACAAGATTGTTTGCATATATGGGGTTTAGAATACCATGTTGAGGTTATTCCTTTATATACATGGTTTATCACGTTTTCATATATGTTATTAAACAATAAAAACCACTCTTAAATTTCCAATCAACTTTTTGTCCACCCTTCATCTCCCATCTTAAGGACTATGAGATTTATGTATGAGGGGAGTGGTATCTATCTGAAACAAAATAGAGGGCACTCCCCTATTTATTTAGACAATGATGACTATTTTAGGGAATTATAAAAGTGATGGAGACTTCATACACAAAAATTCAACATTATATTAGGTCATTTTACCCATCAACACTCTCAAGATCCAAAATAGACTTGTGTGAAGTGAACTGTGTATGTAGGATATTCATAAGGACTATGTGATACCTATCTAGAGACCTTTATTTACTTGGTTAGTGTTGTATTAGAGTGTATTAATGATTTAAAAACATTAACCAAGGTATTTAAATCTATTAAATCACCTTAAGTCTTTATATACTCCTTCTTAGGACTGACAAATCAAGATTATGTGCAACTTTCTTGATTGTGTCTTTGTTTTGGAGGTACACCTATAGATTAAAATGCATGTTGTAGGAATTGAGACCATATCTAATTTTTTTTTCAGATTCCATGTTAATTTAAAAATAATTTGACTTATCGAACACCAAGAATCATCACTCTTTTTTTTCACTACTTCTCACAGCCATCTACAGTTGGCTATAGGTGAATATTTCAAATGAAGGGACCCTTGTAGGTGTACATAGGGTCTAAAACATAGAATTATGACTCATTAGGTGGAATTCAGATCATGAATTCTTCCTTCATGATCTAAAACCATTGTTTCATGGAGGTATGTTTAATTTTTGAAACCTATGACATATAGATCTACTTGGAGTTCAATGTTTGTAAATTTTATTGCCTATAAATAGTGCATAAAAGTGTGACTCTAGGTCTCCAAAAAACTAATCTCCATTGATCATCTACACCTCAAACTTTTTGGATTCCTTTTCCTATGTAGAGTATACAATATTTGGTCATTATACGCATCAAAACATTTAGTATCCTTATTATATAATCTTCTACAAAATGCCTTGGGCCTCTGTTTTGCACTTTTGGGGAAAATGTCCCATAATTTAGTCACTTCACCCTTGATCAAGGTTTTCACTCCAATTTACAAAATTCAAGCCTCAAATATGATTTTCATAGTATCAAAAAATCATAAAAACCTCATGGAATTTTCCAATCATATCAATAACTCTCTAAATGATCCTTATCAACTTTTATACTAATGCCACCTATAGGTGGTCATTTTCATACATAGGTAGTAAAATGCAAGTGTGGACAATGTGCATGTTTTTTGACATTCATGAGTTTTAAAATATTCTAAAAAATTGAAAATATACTCCTTTAATTGTAAAATACCCTTCTTAGATCAAATTATCATTTTCAACATACTTGGTCTCCAAGAGGGAACATGTAGGTGAAAATTTTAAGCTATATGTAGGTAGATAGTGAGTTTAGGTAGGCAGTGAGTCTCACTTTCAATAATAATTTACATCCTTACATTTTAAAAATGAATACCCTTTATGTTTTGAAGATTTAGAACAAGTCAAAACTTTATTTCAATGTGACATTTACCTTCCATTGTGCATGTAGATGAATATGTCCATGGTAGACTATGTGAAAGGGTTCAACATAACTGTAACAAACCTCTCTTACCATTTTAATGATAAATTCACTATTTAATTTTCTAAGAGGATATAACATAGATATAAAACCTTCATCACACTTTTATGGACATTCTTAGAACCTTTACAAGTCATGACTAAGAGTGAGGAGGAGCTAGGAGTTGACTGTGTATCCAATGAACTACAACCTCATGGAATGTGACTTTAGAGAATGGATTTTAAATGTAAAGGGAATCAAGATCATATTTAAAACATGAAAAAGGACCTATCACAACCCTCTGAATCCATGATCAAGCATGAAGATCCTTAAAATGGTGAAAAAATGCCTACAACACAACATAGTACATTTACTTGAAATCTAAGTTAATTTGCCAATCAAAACACCTTAGAACGTGAAACAAAGCATAGGGATAATTATATAAGGAATAAAAAATCATCTAAATCAACCTTAGTAATTAGATTGTACATAATTCTCCAAACCAAAAAAAACCTTTAGGGTACATAAATTAGCAAGTAGAAAAACATAGTCAAATTATTAGGGATGATTAAGAAAGTAAAGTTAACCAATATATTAAATATTTTTATTGAAATGAATATATTTAAATTTAATTTCACCCCCTAAAGGTATTTGGTCTAAAACTTTCTCAACTAGCCATATTAGGGATAAATTTGCTAATCACTTCTACACGTCTAGAAAGGCAAAGGAGCATAATGGTTTTGGATCAAAAATGGAATTTACAGAGCATGTCAAGTGTGGAAATGAACTTAAATAATATTAATAAATGTTATATGACCTTATCCCACATGTCACCTTCACCCATGGGTCATATAAGTGCCAAACTCCTCCTTTTTCCTTTGATTTCTTTATCTTCAATAAGATAACCTACAAGTTTTAGGTGAGACTAACATTATTAATAAGGAATATAAATTCTTAGACATTTGGAGGGAACTTAGGACACTTGGACACCTTTTAAACTATGCCACTTTTCATTTATGACCCCTAAAAGCCTTCAAAATGACATATTAACTAATTAGACTAATGAATAAGGATAAGATGATATTAAAAGACATAAAATAACTTAAAATACACCCCATGACAAAATATTAGACCCCTAAAAACACATGAAACTAAATTTTTTACCTATAGGGGCCCCAATTTGACCTACAGGGTCAAATCTAGTCAACAAATTGGTGACTCATAGGGGTATTATGCCTATTATTCTAAAGATCAATATCCTTATCAATCCATTGGGCTTAGGGAGTAATATAAATTTTGAAATGAAAAAGATTAATTTGAATATTAAAAACAAGCATTGATCAAGATAAGACCAATTTACTACCTCAACTACATAAAACAAAGGACACACATAATGCAAAATAAACACACTAGCAAGACACACACATGTGCTCAAAGCACTTAGGAAAATAAAAAATCAAACAACTATGTACAACTAAAAATTAATCTTACCTCCCTCTTGAGTAAAATGGGAATTTTAAAACCTTACTTGATTTATGACATGAAGGCTTTAGTGATACATGTAGCCTTTTATCATTTAGCATTGATGCCTCCATCTTCTTCATGGTGTTTTCCAACTTCATTGGCATGAGGTTGAATGAGAACCCAGCAACTCCATATAGGTTTACTATGTAAATGAACTCCTATTGCATCCAAACAATCTTAAAATTCTCATGTACTTGGCCCTTGATGTGCAAGTTTGAAAATATGATAGTCCTCTTAGCCTTGCTCTCCTCCTTGGCATAATGTACTTGACATTTAGAAGCAAAAAAGATTTCCTTCACCATGTTCTAACATATGTAAATTTGGTTTAACCTTAGATATATCTCTTAACTATATTTTAGGTACAATAATATTTGCCTTGACATCAATATCTATGTCTACAACTTCTTGTACACTAGCATCATCAGATGGCTTCATGACAGTAGGTTCTTGACCAGTAGAATGAGTTTCATCTTTATGTTTAATTGAGAACTCAAGATCATTTTTATTATACTAATCATCATGTTTTTCATTACATATGCAATATTTTGTAGAAGAAAAAACTTTACCCAACTCATTAAATTCCTTACATATGGCATTGAACTTCTTCCATAAATCTTCTTCCTCATGAACATCATATTCAAGAGCTATTTCCTCTACCTTGTTCTCATGAGACTCTCTTAGTACTACCACTTTTTGAGGAGTGACTTTAAATTCATTCTTTAAAGTACACTCCACTTCATGCTTGAGATGGCCATCCATAACTTCATGATCAGACATGGAGTCTTCCTCAAATACCTGTCTATTCAAGTCTTGGCCATATTCCTCATGGATACACATGCCCTCAAAAATGGAAGAATTAGAGTCTACTTCATGGACACACATCCCTTAAAATATGGAGGCATCATGTTGTGAATTGTCCATTTATTTACCAAAGAGATTCCTTATGGTGATTTATTCCTCATAGTCACTGATCAGATCTTCTTGATCAACCATTAAATGAGTTGCTCTTCTTTAATTGATTTTATCAAGATGGGATCTTACTCAAGAAGGGGTGAGGTGGAAGGTTGATGGATAGGCTCATGTGAAGAAGATATAATATGATGTGAAGATGGAGTGTGAGGGCTAGGATAAGGATTATGAGTGGATTTAGGAAAGATAAAAGAACTAGTAAGATCATAGAGAATTGAATTCTTGGACTAATTAGAAGAACTATCATCTACATAAGTAGGAATTGAATTTTTCCAATTATATATTTGTGTATAATACATGAAATCATCAGATTTCATATGAAAAGACTTATAGGAGTACTCTTGAGGCTGATAGGCATCATGGTATGAATGATAAGGCTCGTATTGGGACTAATAAAGAGGTTTTTATTGATAGGTTTCTTGGTAACCTTCGTTAAAGGGTTTTACAAAAACATGGTGTCCATATATAGAGGGAAATAAAGGGATATAAGGTTTCCATGGCTCATAAGATTGATAACCATTTTGATAGGACTATTGAGGGGTAAAAGGTGATTCATAACAAGGTTGATAAGAGGTTCATGATAGGATTATTGGTTATAACTATCTATATCAATCTCATATGTCAAAAGAAACATAAAAACTGATGAAAATTTTCAAATAGATATACTTGGGCTGCTTACAATTGGAAGTTATCATTCAGAGTTGTAATTGGTGTTACCTTTCTTGCTTCCAAAAGCTAATTAAAGATAATACATGCTAATAATATTCCCACTCTTTTAGACCTTGGTCCCACATGGCAGGCCAAAAACTATTATTACTTGTATTTGTACCCTTTGAGGAGATGTATTAGCTCTCCTCATCTAATTGACATAATTGAAACACCTCTAAACTATGGGTGAGTCTATGAATGAGTTAAATCTCTAGATAAGGCTAGATCCCTTGATGTACCACTTGTAGACCACTACTACACCTATGTTTGTGAGGGAAAAGGGAGAGAGAAAAATAAAATAAAAATATTCTAAATAAGGTGATACAAAAAATTAGTTGATGACTACCAATCAGCTACATGTTACACATGAGAACAAGGGACTAACCAAACATAAATCTCTCCAATCTACATCTTCTCACATCAATATTTCATTATGAGGTTATGGATGAATGTTTAGGCTAGGAGGACTAGGTAAGAGGTATATAATGACACTATTGAATAGGTTAACTCACTCAATCTTGACACTTCCTAGAAAACTTTAGATGACCTACAAGAAGAAGCTTTTCAATTGCAAATAGGTGAGAGAATGAGACAACATGCTAAGGAAACAAGAGTCATCACTAAGAAATATCAATCATCTAAGTTAAAAAAACTATGAATAGTCATGGAAGAGGTAAAAAATAGTAGTCTTTATTTATTTTTCATATGCAAATGAGTAGGGATTTGCCATACTCATGTGAAGCATAATTTATAAAGGCCAAAATGACTAGTTATTATAAAACTTGAGAGAGAGGAGAAGAGAGAAGTACAAAGGTTAAAAGGACATTTGTAAAGATAATAAAATGAGTTAAATGTACATGGGAATAGGATTTGAAATAGACCATCTAAGGTTAGAAGAGACAAGTGGCTTCCCAAGTCATGAAACTCATGCTAAGTGATATGAAATTCCCTTTGCTAGCTCAGAAAACTACCTTCATTATTTACCTCTATTTGAATGTGGAGAAGATAAATAGGGATAGTTATAATTATTTAAATGAGATGTAAATATTTTATACATGCCTCTCCATGCATGGGTTGTAGTATTGATCATTTCCAAACTTCTATAAGTGAGCCATCACTACCTACAGTCTAAGAAAACTCATCTTTCCCAACCTTGGACACTTGGCCTCAAATTTGGATTAAATTTATCATGAAAATAAACAAAATTGAGTGTATGAAAATTTTAAATACCTTTTATGTCCTTATAGGCATCGATCACACCTTAAAATAATCTTACTTGAAGTTTTCCACCCTTCTCACTAGCTTGGTCACTATGCTCATTTTGACTGGTTGAGATGAGAGATATTTTTAAGGAACTTAGGAGTTGTTATAAGGAATTAAATTTAAATTAGGAATTATATTGAATCCCAATATTCCATTCCAATTTATTTTAATCTCTTGAAACCTCCTATAATGTGCACAATACATAAAATAGTCAAGAAAACCCTATTTTATACTCCATCCATATAATTCCATATAGTCCAACAGGATGGTGAGGATCTTGAGAGAGTATTATAAAAGATTAAATCAATTTTATGGTAATTCCATCTCACTTTAATATACATCCAACCTCATTTTCCCAATTAGGTCTAGAACTAGGGTTTAAGAGGGTTATAAGTCACTTCACTATTAAAGATTACTCATGTAGGTCAGACATTAGAATTGTCAAAAAATTACAAAAATTAAAATTTTAATGCCTCCATAAATTTACCTAATCTCCTTGAAACTCCACATAAACCCTCATGAAATGTGTGAGCATTTTAAGTTACCTTGTCAAGGTTTTGCTTCTCTTTCCTGTAGTCATGAGTTGTTATTGAGCTCAAAAATGGACTATTTGTGATTTATCTTCATACCAAGAGATTTATCACACCTAAAATGATGCTAATTTTTTTTTTCAATCCATTATAAATATTTTCCAAGGTTTGGATTGAATCTGACAGTTTATTTGGCTTCTAAGTGTAAACATGCCTAACAAGCCTATTTACATATTTAGGGTTTAGAATACCCTACTAGGGTTACTCATTTATATACATGGTTTATCATGTTTTAATATATGTTATTCAACCATCCAAACATTTATTTAGTGTCTAATCAATTTATTTTCCACTCTTCATCTCTTATCTTAAGGATTGTAGGATTTATGTAAGAGGGGACTGCGTTATATCTAAGATAAATCAAAGGGCACATCCTTATTCAAAAAATGGTGATTATTGTAGGGGATTATATAAGTGATGGAGAAATAATAAAAAAAAATTCATCCCTATATTATGTCATTTGTCCCATCAACTCTCTCAAGATCTAAAATAGACTTGTGTAAAGTGGACTGTGTATGCATGATTTTCATAAGGACTATGTGATACCTATCTAGAGCCCTTTATTTGATTGATTAGTTTTGTATTAGAGTGTCTTAATGATATAAAAACCTTAATTGAGGTGTTTCAAGACATTCCATCACCTTAACTCATTACATACTCCTTCCCAGGACTAACCAGTCAAGACTGTGTGCAACCTTCCTAACTATGTCTTTGTTTTGGAAGTACACTTGTAGATGATAAATGTATGTTCTAATAATTAAGACCATTTATAACATTTATTAAATATTTAATGGTCATTTAAAAATTATTATATTTATCAAACACCAATAATCATCACTCTTTTTGTTCACTGCTTCTCATAACCATCTAAAATTGGTTATAGGTGAATATTTCAAATAAAGGGACCCCTATAAGTGTACATAGGGTCCAAAACATAGAATTTTAACTCTTTAGGTGACCTTAATATAGTGAATTAATAATTAATAATATATAACCATTATAACATGGAGGTATGGTTAAGTTTTGAACCTAATTTAAATAAATCTACTTGGAGTTCAAGGTTTGTAGATTTTCCTACTTGGAAATAATGCATACAAGTGTGATTTGGGGTCTCTAGAAAACTAATATCAATTGATCATCTACCCATAAAACTTTGTGAAGTCATTTTAATATGTAGGTAATATAATATTTTTTATTATATTTATCAAAACCCTTATCATCCCTATTATATTATCTTGAACAAAATGCCTTGGGCCTCTATTTTGCACTTTTGGGGAGTATGTGCCAAAATTTAGTTGCTTCAACCTTAATCAAGGTTTTCACTCCCATTTACTAACTTCAGGCCTAAAAAATGTTTTTAATACTATCATATAATCCTAAAAACCTCATCGAATATTCCAAGCATATCAAGACCTCTCTAAATTATCATTATCATCTTTTTTGGTAGTGCCACCTGTACGTTGTCATTTTCATACACAGGCGACAAAATGCAAATGTGGACAATGTGCATGTTTTGTGAACTTAATTTGTTTTAAAATATTATAAAAACTTTAAAATATTCTCCTTTAATTTTCAAGGACCCTTATTATCTCAAATTATCATTTTTGACATGCTTGGTCTCCAAGAGGGCACCTATAGGTGTAAATTCTGAGTTGTATGCAGGTAGATAGTGAGTTTAGGTAGAAAGTGAGTCTCAATTTAAATAATCATGTAAATAATTAAAATATTTAAATTAATACCTTTCAACTTTTTATGATTTATAATAATATAAAACTTGATTTCAATGTGGCATTTCCCTTCCATGGCACCTATAGATGAATATGTCCTTGACAGACTATGTGAAACTGTTCAACATGACTATAATATCCCTATCTTACCATTTTAATGATAAATTAAATATTTCATGTTCTAATAGGATATACCACTGATCTAAAACCTTCATAAAAATTTATATGTATGTTCTTAGAACCTTACAAGTCATGACTGAGAGTGAGGAGGAGCTAGGAGTTGACTGTGTATCCAATGAACTGCAACCTCATGGAATGCTACTTTAGAGAATGGGTTTGAAATTTAAATGGAATAAATATAAAATTTAAAACATGAAAATTGACCTATAAAAATGCTATGAATCCATTAACAAGCATGAAGATCCTAAAAAATAGTGAAAAACTATCTATAATATAGCATAGTGCATTGACTTGTAATCTAAGTTACTTTGCCCATAAAAACACATTGAAAAATGAAACCAAGAATAGGGATAATAATATAATGAATCCAAAATAATCTATAATCAACCTCTATAACTGGAGTGTATAGAATTCCTCAAACCTAATCAAAACCTATGGGGTACATAGATTACCAAGTAAAAAAAACATAGTCAACTTGTTAGGGATGATTCATAAAGCACATTTGACCAATATTATAAATATTGTTATGGAAATTAATTTATATAAATTTAATTTCACCCACTAAAAGGATTTTTTTAAAAACTTCCTCATCTATCTGTACCAAGCATAAACCTATTGATCACTTATGCATGTCTAAAAAGGCAAAGAAGGAAAAAAATAGTTTTGGCTCAAAAATGGAACTTATATAGCATGTTAAGTGTGGAAATGAAATTTAGGAAGAGTAAGAGATATTCCATGACCTTCTCCCACATTTCACCTTCCTTCATGGGTTGTACAAGTGCTAAAATCCTCTTTTTTTCTTTGATTTCTTGATCTTCAGTTAGATAACCTACTAGTTTCAGATGGGACTGACATTCCTAATAGGTAATATAACTTCTTAGATTTTTTAGAAACTTGGGACACTTGGACACCTTGGAAACTATGCCACTTTCATTTATGACCCCTAAAAGCCTTCTAAATGACTCAAAATGACACATTAACTAATTATACTAATGACCAAGGATAAGATGACAATAAATGACATCAAATATATTATAATACATTCCATGAAAAAATATTCTACCCCTAAAAACACATAAAACTCAAATTTTTACCTAAAGAGGCCCTAATTTGAGTTGTAGGGTCAAATTTAGTTAACACAAAGTATGCAATCAGTTTTCAAAGAGCCTCTAGAATCCTAAGATCATAACACATGGTAAGATCATGTTAATTTAGTGATTTCTATGAACATCTACATATTTAACTATAAAAAGGAGCTTGTATTCATGAGATTAGGCCAAGTGGTATGATCTTGTTAACTCATGGCTTATAAGGGGTATAAAGTAAGTTTATAAAATAAAAGACCCCAAGTAAGTGACATTGCAAAAAGTGTCACAATCATGAAGATAAATAGTTGAATAAAAATGTAAAATTTGATAACTATACCAAAATTTGATGAGGGGAAATGAATTTCTATCTTAAGGAAATTAAAAATAACTCATGGCAAATGAAAAACTACCACATGGAAAAAGCTACCCTCCAAAGCTAACTAGAAATTTAAAATTGAAATGAGAAACAAAACAAAAAGTCATTTCTACATTAACTCTACATGAAATTAACATTCAAGTCTTGAGATTCTAACAATATATGAAAATTACCAAATGATATCAAGTAACCATTTCTGTTAATCTAATATGATAAAAATTTAAATTTGAAACTATCCTATTATCAAAAGCCTCTTTTTTCCAAGTGAATTAATGAGTAATTTAAGTCATTAGAAGAGAGATTATATAATGATTTACAATATGTAAATGGGTTCTTCATCATGAACAGGTAAATCTCCTTCCCCATATAGTATCATGAGTAAACTTGAATATATGTATATAGAATTTGATAATCAAGCACTTGAATTTTGATTCCCACATTACTCAACCATCTAGGGTGAGGTGCATGGCATAAAACCATAGTCAACACATGATCAACTATCTAAGGATAATCAAGTGTATATTGATGATTTTATAGAAATTAAGGCCATGGCATTACATATCCATAAAACCAAACATGAGGTAATTCATTGTATAGATATAATTCATGATTTTTTATTAATGGGATTACCTACACTTCAAATTTCATAGAAATGTAGTAGCATATATTTTTAGGGAGACATTTGAGAAGTATTTATAAGTCCCAATTATATAAGTGACGTATGATTAGGTTTTTGAGGCATTTTTAGTGATGTATCTAATGTGTCCTAGAGTGTTCATGAGGTGTCAAGTATGCTAGTAAGTCAATGATAAAGTTTGCCTTGGTGATCACGCATGGACCTTATAGTGTTTACCTGGTTAGGCAAGATGATGTATGTTGATGATGTGTTGACCATGTTTGAGGGGTAATATGGGTTGTAAGGAGTGCTTGGTGTACATGTGGAATTAAATTGAATCAATTTGATTGGTCTTGTGAATGTCTAGGTTATCTTAGTCATCTTGGTAGAGTTCCTCGAGTAAGTGGATTGATGATATCAACATTTATATGTATGAAGGTGTCAGAAGAGAGTGGTTACATGGGTATATTTAGTTTTATGCCTAGAAAATGTATTTTAAATTTCAAACCTTGACATGATATTTATAAAAAGTTATTATAGTTTAAAGTTTCTCTCCTAGTTTGATTTCATCATTTTCCATAGTCAAATTTGCATTTTTTAGTAACTGTTGGAATTCAAATATTTGAATTTACAAAGGAAAACTAGTCTCTAATGTTTTACATATAAATTTTGATGATGTATATATTTTCTGATGGAGTAAAAATAAAAGTGGTATAGAACTACAAGGGCATTATAGGAAAATTTATTTGGAGGTTTGACTGGTTGTATAATTGCATTTATCATAATTCAAAGTTGATTAAGGGTTTGACTTTCTTCTGCAAGTGACCTGAGAAGGATGTTTGAATTTTTATTGATGGTGTTTAGATGTATCATAGTGAATTATATATTGGATAAAGTTTTACACTCCATGAGTATCATTTATATGGATTTGGGAGGTTTGACTAATCCATATTCAATATGAACCGTTGCTTGGAAGTTAACTTCTTGTTCATTCATGATGTTTTCATGTATAAGGAGAATGATCGATAGGTTTTGCATATGGAAAAGTGTGTGGTGATTAATGTAATAACTTGAAGATGTCTTAGGGGTCATATGGTGTGGAATTATGTGCTTTAAAGTGGTCTTTTGTTTCTATTTTTTCTTGATGAAGTGTTACAAGGATGAATAAGTCTTCATGGACCTAAAAGGGTTATTTAGGCCTAATTGAAAGGTGTTTCTACTTAAGGGTGATCTATCAAATCTATTGTCAACCTATGAAAGTGGTTTTTATATTTTTTATAAGTGGGATAAAATTATTAATGGTTAAGGAATGTCTTGTGGCTAACTAAGAAGGTGGTGATCATGTAAACTCTATAAAGAATAGAATAAAAGATGAAGGTTTTCAGAGTGAATGTGTAAAGAAAAGAGAAGTGTGAGTAAGCTTGGTGGATGGATTGAAGAGAAAATTAGTGTGAGGGATATGTGTGTGAAATTTTGGTCATGTTTATGATTTTTTAATAGTGTTTTGTAGGGTTGATAATTTAGGATGAGTGAAAAGGTGTAGAATGATCCAAAAGGTTATTTTGGATGCATTGCTTGTGTGTGAAGGATTGAAAAAGTGCGAAGGGATGAAGATAATTTTTATTCAATATTTCTCCATCATATTGAAAGGTAATAATATTTATGGAAGTGCTGATATCAAAAGGTGCTATGTGGGTGCTCAACATCTAGGGCAAGTGGGTGCTTGTTTATTCTTAGGGGTTGGTGTTCCTTATGAAGTGGGTACTTGACTAAAGTCTCTTATTTGTGATACCTTATAGGACTATATTCCATGTGTTTTTGGGCTTGAGAGTGGGTTTTATCCCCCATAATGGTTTCCCACATAATTCATATGTTTTGTGCTTTGATCTTGCATGGTTTTCTTTTTTCATTGCAATTAATAGTTTATATGCTTCATGAATGATATTGTTGAATGGTTAAGAATTTTAAGGATTGGAGCTAAAGTTAATTTTCCTATATCACTAATTCACTCTTACCCTCTCTGTGATTACACCTATAACATAGGTTTATTCCAATGCTTGGTTAGATTATAACATAATTAAGGGGAAACTTAAATAACAGATTAATAAAGTAGAGAAATCTAATATTCAAGGTGTTGTCTTCTTACTCCCCATAGTTAAATTTTGGCTAAGAATTGAAATAACAATGACATTGCTGAATAGATTGTATAGTTTTCCTACCACCACCTATGTACATGAGGATTGAGTGTCATTTATAGGTATTATTTTGACTACTACTAATTTTTTTTCACTCATATAAGTTATCATTGTGAGGCTGAGGACACAAATGCTTTCATTTAACTAAAGGATATCTGATGGAAATTTATATATGATGTCCTATGTAGTGGACATAGTCATCAAAATAATATGCAAGACTCACATGTATCCTTGGGAATAATCCAAATAATATATAAATAAAAGGGTTTGTGATAATTTACTCATAATGCATGTTTATAGCTCTAGAGGTGAAATTAAAATAATTTCAGAAGAGATTTATCCATAAGTTTACCAAGCCATCTATGGGTATCAGATGCCTAGGATTTTTGATAATATGATTATAGATAAAAGAGGGGATTATTTGTTCTATCTTTATTATACCATAATTAGTATATAGGTAACAAGGTCACCTATACTATGATTTCCTCATTATGTCGCTTATAAGGTTGCAAAATAATAAATTGCACATAAATTATATAATAGTGTGGATGAAGATATCAGTGACAAACATTGAGCATATGACCATAAAACCCCTCTAGGCATTAATAAAATTCAATATTAAGTTAGGAAGCACCTCAATGTAGTTGGAAAGGTTAGGTCCCATTGTGGATTAAAGAAAGCATGATACATAGATTAGGACCCTAGGTGAAGAGTCAGATAATATATTAATGACCTCAAGAAGAAGGGAGTTCAAATTGTATATGGCCACACATGTTTTGAGAATGAATACATATTCATCAATTCTTTGGATGACTCTAAAGTATATATTCAAATGAACAAACATAATATGTTAATGGTGTTAGAAAAAAAAATTCAACATGATCCTTTAATCACTAGAGAGGAGGAAAGAAAAATTGTAGAGGAGATGAATAGAGATGTAGGCTATCAATGTTCTCAGCCATAGGCACAATCATCCATTATATAAGACCATCCTCTCTCTCTTGAACAAGAAGATTTTTTCCCAATGGAATAATATGACACTCAAAGGGAGGAGGATTCCCAAATCAAGAAGAATATTCTTAAGGGACCTATAAAGCCTCAACTAATAGCTACAATGTAACCCTTTGAAACAATTGTAAGGGCATCATTTACTATATGTGGGAAAATAAGATTAATTTAGTTTACACCATGCCTCTTTTTACTAAATTTCAACAAGTCTTATTGAATTTTTATATAATTATTTTGTAGTAATTTAATCCATATTAGAAGCCCCACCACCTCTAACATTTCCTCTAGTGTCACCTATTGTTTCAATTCCATCATCTGTGATATTTTATCTCTTCCATCCATTTTATTTTTTATGACCTCTTCCATTTCCACTTCACCTCCACATATAATAGTTGGTTCATTGTTATAAACTATAGGAGTCCCTTCATCATCCATTCCGTCCACTTTAAGTCAATCCCTAACTTCTACTCATCCACCCATTGCTAATTATAAGAGGAATCCCATAATCTTCTGATCTCTTATAATATGGCACAAGTAGAAGAAAGACCTATAAAGTGTCTATTCATTCATGTAAGTCCTCTTTATGATGAATCAAAAAAAGAATAGAAAGATTCAATCTCATTGGTATATTATACTAGTGATGAGGAAGAGGAGGAACCACCTTGACCAATTCTTCCATTATGACCATTTAAAATCTTTTAAGACAAACAAGATATGTGGTAGAGATGATAACCTAGATAGATATCTTAGGATGGAGCAAGATCAATCAACCACCTCTTAAATTGCCTATCTAAATAAGAGCATAAATGCTTCAACTAGGATCCATCCCACCTTCCACCTCTATAAATATGACTCATCATAAAGAAAAAAAGATAACACATTGTCCCTTATTGGGTCAAGAAGTCACAAGAGTGAAAGATAGACAAAATAGGCTTTGTCGTCATAAAGTTTCAGATAATTTTTACATTATTTGACAAGAAAACTAGAATTATTTAGAGGGTAAGTAAAAATAAGGTAGTGGATAGGAAAGGGGAAGAAATAATAGAATAGTAAAGGGATACATTTTTACCCTTGAAAAATAAATAATAAATAAACCCCAATGACCCTAATGAATATGAAGAGGGATTTCGTGCTTTCATAGACTCAACTGGGGAAGTCTTTAAATAAATGTATAGGATCCAAGACCAGGATATAAAAAGTATTATGCATATTTAAAATATTCAATATCTAAGATAAATATTAAAAAAAAATTATATCCCAACAAATAAATTATATAATATTCTAATCACAATAAGGAATTCAAGGGGCAAGTCTGAATCTAATTAGGAAATGGTGTTAACCTTATAGAACAAATTCAAAGAATTAGAAAAAAGATAATTAATTTTTTCTATCCTATTCAAAAAATAGTACCTATAATCATTTGAATATAATGACCACCTAGGAAGATGTGTGGACCTTGAATTATGTGATTTCTAATAGAGACAGTGCCTTAATTTGACACTGATAGATGAAGGCCTTGATAGCTGAGTTTGTGAGCAAAGAAAGAGAGTCTATATAAATTCTTAGGGATGCAAAGGTCATAGGTGTGAATACCTCTATAGATAAACTAGTAAATAGGCCTAATTTTTAAGGATTACTTAGAACTACCATAAAAATATTCATGGTTGAGGTAGAAGGCACGATATATGAGACTAGTTAAGATTATAATTAATTAATTTTTCAAAAGATAAGGTTATTAAGGCAAAGGCCATTAGATATGAATTAAAAGTCCCAAAAACTAAGAAAAAAAAGGCTAATGAATGAAATCACATTAATATTCAAGC